>PVKU01000742.1:0-143035 GCA_004027475.1 Anoura caudifer | reverse complement strand
TCTAAAACAAAAGCAAACTAAGCAAACAGCTAGAACAGGAGCAGAAACACAGAAATGGAGATCACATGGAGGGTTAGCAACAGGGGAGTAGGAGGAGGAGAGGGGGGAAAAGGTACAGAGAATAAGTAGCATAGACGGTAGGTAGAAAATAGACAGGGGGAGGGCAAGGATAGTGTGGGAAATGTAGAAGCTAAAGAACTTATGACACATGAACACGAACTAAAGGGGGAATGTGGGTGGGAGGGGGTGTACAGGGTGGAGGGGAATGATGAGGAAAAATGGAACAACTGTAATAGCATAATCAATGAAATATATTTTATAAAAAGAAAAAAAAACATAAAAACTCATTCATATCATAGTATCAGTTCACTGTGCTCATTCTAGAAGGTTAGAAATAAGACCAAACACTTGTACTTATCCATTTTTAAATTTCTAAATAACTAGAAATTTCCAAGTAGTCTAATGAAAGACTTTAATATAAAACACCTCTATATAAACATGTTGAGCTGCAGACTGAAAGAGCAATTTGCAACCCAAATATACCTCCTATGTTCACCCTTTAAATAAATGATCATGTTTTATCAGATTCTGCTTCTTTTTGAGACTATCAGTAACCTTAGTAAATGAAACTTCTTGCATCTTTGAGTTCCAAGTATCTGCTCTTCAAACCAGAGTTGTATTTGGCAATAATTATGGGAGATTCCCAGCAGATCCAATGCTATGTCTTTCATATGGTAGGTGGCTGAGTAATTCTTTATTGAGTAAATTAATACAGAATCCAGACACAAAGATTTAAAGGAATACTTAGACTTTACTATGGTCTGATTAATACATTTATGTTCCAACTTCATCAAGTACATTCTTAAGCAAAACTGGCTCTTTAAAAAATGAAAACTTTGAGTGTCTGATGGTGAAAAAAATGCTATGATTACTAGTGCACTTTGGTGCCACTCCTTTATTTTGTGCTGAGGTGCCAGTAGTTTTACCCACAATTGTCTGTTCTTCATTAGTGCAAATTTCAAGGCAGGAGAAAAGGCAAAAAAAAAAAAAAAAAGTCTGTATATTCTTTGCTCCAGAAATTCTACCTTTAAAAACTTACAGAAAAAATTAGGAACATGTACAAAATTTTAGCTACAAAGGTGTTTACCATACCATTGTACCATTGTTTGTTATATTGGAAAAATGAAAACATGCTGAACATTACAGAACTGCAAAATATTGACATGTAAAATGTAATACTATATAGCTATTTAGAAGATAGAATATGTAAAACAAGGAATTTGAAAATAGAATAAATTGTGTTATATATATGCATGAGCACAGACATTTCATGTATGGTGAAATTATCTTGGGTAGTGAGAAATATAACAGGTCATTTTATTTGTTTCATTTTGTCTGCCTATATTTTTAAAAAATAATGTTTGGGATATATTTCAGACATAGTTAAATAGCTATTCTAGGGAACACAAAGAATCATATTTAATAAGAAACTCTCTTTGAAACCTGTTTTAAATGAGAATTTCAATCCACTATCCCAATTTTGCCCCTTCCCCATTGACACAGCCTTCTATTTGATTACATTTCAACATTCCTAGAATGTCCTGCCCTCCAGTGTCTGATCTGCAGTGAGAATTTTCAGGGGGAATGTAGATGGTTTTCATACTCCTTGTTTCAGTGTAAGATCTGGCTGAAGCGGCAGCCTTGCTGCCTGGATCAGCTTTCTCCTTACTGCCCAGGAGCTGCCTTAATTTCTGCCTGTCTCTCTACAGCCTGGAAGCAAGATGGTGTCCTCTGCCAAAGCCGCGGTGCCCACTGTGAGCGACCAGGCTGCCGCCATGCAGCTGAGCCAGTGTGCCAAGAATCTCGCCACCAGCTTGGCGGAGCTGCGTACCGCCTCGCAGAAGGCAAGTGGACCGCTTCTCACACAAGTTAGCTTGTTGGGAAAGGGGCTTTTAATTCCTTCCTGCTTGTGTAATCTGGGTGCTACCCAGGGCCTGGGCACCGCTGGGCATATTTCTTGTCCATTTCGTTGGCATGACCATTAAAGATGCCCTGCATGTAGATTGGCTTTTACCACTTTTAGCCACAGTCTCTTAGACTTACTTATCACCTTCTGGTTACAGATGACTTTCATTAAACTAGTTCAGGTTGCACACTTGCCCTCCTCCCATACCCTGGGACAAGCAGTGGTCTTTTATTTTTTCCCAGAATCATAGGGGAGACTAGTAGTCATCAGTTTTTTGGTGCTAGGTAAATTGTGGTCCAGAGTGATTGTATCTTCCAGCTATCATCTTGTGAACTTAATAACAAATTAGTTAGGAATCAACTCTATTTTGGAAGCTGTGTATATTACAGTGTTTGCCCTGAAAGTTTTTCCCATCTTAAATGGGAGCATTCACCTTAACAAAGTCCTCAATCACACAGAATTAGGGATTAATGAGTTTCTGTCTCTGGAACTTATTAATTACCATAAGGCCTCATTACCACACTGTTTGATGTGGCATTAGCAAGACATTCTGGCATGAATTCATTTTCCCCCTGTAACAATCCCTTTATAGAAACAGACAGCCTCATCCACGAACAAGGGAAGAAGGATAGAAGCCGATTTGCATTCTTAACATGAACAGTGCCCTATATCACCAAAGAAAAATATCCAGAGCTTTAAATTATATCCAATAAAAAGTACTTTGAAGCGGTTGTGTCTCAGAGAGAGGTCCAAAGACTATCTGTATCGGGGTCAGCTGGGGGTGCTCAGGGCATAGCTCCCTGGGCCTTGCTCTGTACAACCGAATCAATATCTCTGGACATAGAACATCTGAATTTCAACAGATTTCTTCAGTGAGTCTTAGACACACACCTGCCTCAAGCGACTGCTCTGGAGCAGTGAGCCTCAAAGTGGGACTCAAGCAAGATGGTCCACTGTGTACAGGAAGATGCTGAGAGCTTTCAGATATTTTTTACATAGCGTAAGGGTGAAGAATATCAGCTCTGGAATCAGACTACCGAGTTCAAATTCTGGCCTTGCAGTTGGCTAATTTTCTCACCTAAGCAAGTTAATTAATCTCTCTGTGCCCCAGTTTCCTCACTGGATAATATCGACACGTAGAAATAAATCAATTCGTGTTTATTGCTGCTGTTGTTACTATTACCTAAAGAAGGAAAGAAAGTCAGATTTATCAGTAATTACTGATCCATAATTATACATGTATATAATTTATTAACATATATGAATTGGGAGATTATGAAAACAATTGGAGATCAATATTGTATATGGTCACGAGAATGAAATTTTGTTAAATTACTAAGAAATAAAATCTTTCATAGTCTTCAGTATGAAAGAATAATGGTATATAATCCAGAAATTTGTAAAGAGAATCAATAGGTCAGTAAAGACTTGGCCCCAAAGTCATGAATTCATTCATTCATTTCCTCCTTTCTTCCTTCGTTTACGTGCATACTCACCACAGCTCTCAGGCCTCTCTGTGAGCACATGCTGTGCTGGGCGTCCTGTCTCCAGAACCCAGACACAGCATAGAAGAATCCTCTTAGTCTAAGAGGCAAATGCATTTCAGAGAGAAATAGCTTCAAGAAGACTTTTAAGTATATCCAGTTATGAAAAATACATAATTCATTATTCAAGGCAGTTAGGACTAAGGTTCTGACCGAGGATGATTTTTGCCACCTTGGAAAATGCGCACGACCCTTGCATCCTGTTGCTGGAGTTTGAGAGTCACTGGGGGTAGGTCCAGAAAGAAACTTCACATGTTGCAGAATCCTGGAGCACTTCCAAGCAGACAGTGTACACACATTCCCAACTCTGTTGACAGGCCCATGAAGCCTGTGGTCCTATGGAAATCGATTCAGCTCTGAGCACGGTGCAGACACTTAAGAATGAACTGCAGGACGCAAAGATGGCCGCCATAGAGAGTCAGTTAAAACCACTTCCAGGGGAAACGGTAAGAGGTGTGGGCGGGGCACTGCCTTTGTTACCATCCTGTTAAGCTTCCTGAACTTCAGACATTTTGAATGCAAAGCCTTGGAATTGTCACATTTTTTAGAACTGCCCTGAGGGGACCCCTGGTGCTGGTTCCATGTGCTTTCCTGGGATTGGCTGTTAATGCTCATCCCTCTAAATGTATAAATAAGACACAAGCCAATGTTTGCAGCCAGTGTCCTAACCCTGCAGGGTTTTTCTAAGAAGGCCAATGCAGCTAACAGGCTAGGTTTGGAACTAGGAGTTCCAGCTCTCTAGATCCACCTTGTGTCACCACCCAGCTGTGCACAAGTCACATCTCTCCTGGAAAGCATTTTATTTAGGAAATGGGTGTGGGGGGGAGGGGGCGGTTATAAAGATAAGTATGGGAGATACTGCCAACAATTATGTTTTTAAAAAACAAGCAAGCAAACAAAAACACCATTCACTTAGCACAAAGCACTGGGAAGAACAGTGCTCATGTTGCAATACCTCCTGATGCTCATGTCAAGGTTTTCTTGGCTGTCGTTTTAGCAACGCTCCTCACTTATACACACCTCCTTCACACAGGACTGAGCATCGCTAATAAAACACTGCCATTTATAAAGCACTGAATACACACAGATACAACTTGTCCTGACAGTAACTTAATGACCAAGTTTTGTTAACCCCATTTTAACAGCTGAGAAAACAGGTGTAGATGTTTTCACTGTTTTGTCCAATATTTACCTGCCAGTTAGTGGAAGAACAAAGGATTGAGTCCAGATCCACAGGGACTTCAAATCCCAAGCTTTCCATCATGCATGTTGAAAGTAATCTCTTAACTACTGCTGCTCTCTGGATGATCTAAAGACTTTTAGAATATAGGGTACTTCAGGGCGCCTTATGTATCATAGAACAATGTCTAGTATGTAAGAAGCACTCAGAAAATATTTGTTAAATCAGGCTGCCTCTAATTTTAAGGAAGAGGAAACTCAGAGAGGTTAAGTCACTTTACTAAAGTCACCCAGCTAGTGATAAAGTCAAGCTCGGCTCTGGGGCCAGCGGTGTCCCGATGTAGTCCAGGTCTGTGCCTTTGCAAACCTCTGCACTCCAGGGAGACCAGGAGAGGTTTGCGTGACCTGAATGTGGCCTTTAAACAAAACAACTAGTCAACTAGAATGCGAGAAACACCATGTAAGTTTTAAACAAATTGTTTGCCCTTGAAGAGTGTGTGCACTGTGTTACAACATGTTGGCTATAACGGACCAGTCTCTATCTTTTATCTAAAGGCTCTGCCTCTCTTGCAAAACATGCCATGGCATAAAAAATACACAGATTCTCTGATGCCTTCCTGCACTCCCGCAGTATGCCTAGAAGTTCTCTTCCAGAGTGTTGCCCTCGTCTAGTAATCAAGTAATTACCCATACTCTAGGCCTTCACTGCCTGTGTTCTCTGAATTATTTATTCAGTTTACAAAGCAAGATAATGGGCTGTTCATGAGAAAGCAAGCACTTTGCCTATTTTCAAAATCTCCTGTACCACTCCAAACCTCTATTTCTATCGCATTTCCTTCTGGTTAGAGCTCCTCAAAGTATAATGATCAAATTGAACAATGTTAATGGTCCCGCAGGCCAGGAAGGTGGTACAGCTGGATGTCTGCCCACTTCCTGCCAAGGCATTATTAATTCTCACTAAGGATTTGTTGTGCAGACTTTCTAAATTAGCTCTAAAGGCATAATACTAATAGCTACCATTTGTTGATTATATGCCTTAATTCTCTGAAACCTTCTGAGCTAGGTATTATAATCTCAAGAAGCCAAAGCTTAGAGAGGTTCAGTAACTTACCCAATCCCTTATAAGCTAGCACTTGGAGGGAGGGACCAGAGGGCAAGGGTACGAACCTAGATTTGTTTGTTCTGAAGCTTGGGTTATTTCCCCTCTATCACCCCACTTCTTGGTGCCATCGGTGTATTAGTTGGAAAAGAGCTAAGGCCCAAGGCTTGATCTACATTATTTTTATGCTAAGATTCAGTGAATTTCCTGTCTCCTGAGTTCTCTCCCCCCTTGAACATTTTACAGCTGGAAAAATGTGCTCAGGACCTGGGAAGCACATCCAAAGCGGTGGGCTCCTCTATGGCGCAGCTGCTGACCTGTGCTGCTCAAGGCAATGAGCACTACACAGGTGAGGCTCGCACCCTTGTGATGCATGCGGCCAGGTGTGGACCATGCAGTTGGGAGTTTGTTGAGTTGACAATAAATCTGACTTTTTTTTTCAGCAGTTCACATAATTGTGAAGAACTTTCCACATGCTTATTACCAGGCTTGATGATATCTGCATACAGAGACCTAATAATTTATGACTCCCTGAAACTGTTAGTGGGTCTCACCCCTATTAGACTGTAAGCAAACAATAATTATAAACTTCTTGGACTATCTGTGTATGACTCTTGAAATCCCACTAAAGCAAAGTGGGATAAAAACTCAAAGAGAATAAGAGAGGAGATGACAGCAAATAAGATAGCAATGAAATTTTCCAAGATGGAAGGAGACAAATAAGTAGGACCTGAAAGAGCCAAATAAGTAAAAACTTAAAGGTCTGCAGAGAGATGGATAGTCTGAGTACTGGAGATACCAGGTAGCCTGAACAGGAGTACACTGTGAGGAGCAGATTGTGTAATTATCAATTCTAGGAAAAGCACCAGGTTTTATAAGAAAGAAAATGTTACCATTGCAGGAAGTAGACCCAGGAGGATGTCTGTACCTATCTGAAATGAAAATATCAAGAAGTTTCAGTATAAGCCCATTGCTTGAAAATATAACATTAATCAGACGAAAGCATAAAGAACTGAGAGGCTCTGGGAGTAGGAATCAAGTGGGGAGAAATGGGTATGGAGTTTTACATTTGCTGTACAATGGTATCACTTGAATTTTTGTGGGTGTATTTGAAATATACATTACTATTGAAGTATAATATACATCCAGGAGAGAGATATATCCTAAAAGTATACCTTCATGGGTTATCAGAAATGCAGTGCACCACAAAACCACCACCACCACGGTCAAATAATAGAACATTTCCAGCATCTTAGTGGAACTGCTGGGTCATGGGCCGGGCAGTTCAGCAGCTACCCTCCTTCCTGCAGTAATGAAAGGTCCAGTTCTGTATCCTCATCACCACTTTGCATTGTCAGCGATGGCCATTCTGTTGGGTACAGAGTAGTGTCACATTATGGTTTGAATTTGCATTTCCCTGATGGACAGTGCAATTGAGGACCTTTTGTGTGTTCCTTGGCCATTTGGAGATCTTCTATGAAGTGCCTGTTCATGTCTTTTGCCCATTTTTTAAAATTTGAGTTTTCTGTCCTTTTCTTATTTATTTGTACATATGCTTTGTGGCTTATATATGTTTCTTGTATCTTGTGGCTTACCTTTTTACTCTCTTAAAGGTGTTTGTTGATGAAACAAAATTTAAATTTTAATATAGTCCAGTTCACACTTCTTTTCCTTTATGGTTAGTACTTTTTATTTCCTATTTTAAAATTTTGCCTCTCCAAGATGATGAAGCTATTCTCTGTTACATTCTAAAAGTTTTGTTGTTTTACGTTTCACATTTAGAAGTACAATCAATCTGGAGATGAGTTTTGTATGCGCAAATAGGAACCTAGTTTAATTCTTTTCCGTACGGACATGCATTTGACCTAGCACCGCTTTTTGAATGACCGTTGTTTTTGCCAGTAGTCTTAGAGCCACTTCATTGTAAATTAAATGAACAACATATGTGCAAGTCGAGTTCAGATCTTGTATTCTTCCCCGTTGCTTTAATTGCCTGTTTTTGCCTTAGTACCACACTTCCCTTATTCCCGCAGTTTCGTGTATACTCGGTGTCAGTGTCCGGTAATGCCAGTCCTCCACACTGATGTTCTTCCCCAAGGTGGTGTTGACTATTCTTGGCCCTTTGCAGTTCCACATAATTCTAGAATCAGCCTGTCAGTTTCTACCCACCACCCCCGAAAAGAATCTTTTTTTTTTTTTACTTAGGTTACATGAATCAATTTTGGGGTAATTGATGTCTTTCCATTATTGACTTTTATCACAGTCTTCTAATCTGTGAATAGGTATGTCCCTCCATTTATTTAGATTTTCCTTTCTCTCAATACTGTTAAATAGTTTTCTGCTTAGAAGCTTTTGTTTTCATTACAGTGTACATGATACATCTTTTCCCATCCTTTTAAACTTTTCTGTGTGTTTGTATTTAATGTGTATCCTGTGAGTATCATGTAGTTGTGTTGTTGTGGAGGGACGGGTTATTTGAGTGTGACTGTCTTTTTCTTTCATTTGGGATATATGGTCTATTTACATATAATGTAATTACTGATAATATTGAAGTTTGATTCTGTTGTCTTACTTTTTTTTCTTTATATCCTACCTGTTCTACATTCCTTTTTCTCATCTTCCTTGTCTTCTTTTAGATGTGCATATATTTGATAAGTTCTATTTGTCTGCCTTTGATTAGCTTGTTAGTTGTACATTTATTTCTTATTTTGAATTGTTTAAAGTCTAATATAAGTCTGTGTTTACCTCTTCCTGGACAGTGCAAGAATCTTAGCACACTTTAACTTTTTTTACATTTTTTCAACTCATTTATTGCCTATGTTCTAATTCTATGTATTTTTTAGTCTCCTCAGTACAGTCTCAGTGTTGCTTCACACAGTCGGTATTGGTTGACTTACCCCCACATTTACCTCCATTGCTCTTCATGCCTTTCGGCATTTCTGTGTGTGTCCACCTGGGATTATGTCCTTTCTACCTGAAGACTCCCTTCATTACTTCCTTTAGTGTGAGTCTACAGTGACCTGTTCCTTCAGTTTTTGTTTTTCTAAAAATGTCTTTGTTCAGCCTTTATTTTTTGGGTGGATAATTTCACTTATTATAAAATTTTAGGTTGGCAGTTCTTTTCTTCCAGCCTTTGAAGATGTTATTCCATTGTCTTCTGGCTTCCTTTATTTCTGTTGTGAATTCAGCTGTCAGTTTACTCTTCTACAGGTAATGTGAATTTATTTTACCCCCTACTTGCTTTTTGAATTTTCTCAGCCTTTGGTTTTCAAGTAATGTACCTAGAGGAGTTTTCCGGCGTATTTCTCCTATTTTGGGGTGTAGTACTCCTTTAAAATGGGATTTGTTATCTTACCAAAGATTTTTTTGTTTCTGTTTTGTTTTGTTTCTTTGGAAAACTTTGAACCATTGTATCTTCAAATATTACTTCTGCCACATTTTTCTTCTCTCTTTCTCTTTGTAGACATCAGCTACCACATATTAGACATTTTCACTTTTTTGTGTGTTTCCTAGGCTCTTTTCTATATTTGCCATAATTTTTATCCTTTGTGCTTCATTCTCATTTTTTCTTGTGATTTATCTGCAACTCATATTTCTCTCTTTAGTTGTTTTTCTGCTTTCATGATCTTCTATGGAGTTTTTAATTTTAATTGTATTTTTCAATACTTGAATAGCCATTTGATTGTTTTCTTATAGTTCCCATTTCTCTGCTGAATGTCTCTTATCTAATTTCTTAAACATATTTATCACGGTTATTTAATGTTCAAGTCCAATAGCTCCCTATAGCAAAATCACATATGGGCCTGTTTGTATTGTCTGTTTATTTTCTCCTCTTCATTTTCACATATTGTTCTTATCTCCTGGTGTTTCTTTTCTTTTCTTTTTTAAATGCTAATCATTGGTATTAATATTGTAGCGATAATTTGAGGCTCCAACTTGTGTTTCCTTCTCTATGGATAATTATTCTTTGCTTCCAGCAGGTGGTTAAGATAGGAACAGAGCACCATAATATGAGCAGGGACTGAACTGATTGGAAATTGTGCCATCTAGTTCCACTTTACCTTTTAGGGTATAGTCCTTTGTGCCTCCCACCCAAACATCTATGTTGTTTGCCAGGACCATTCCATTTACTGGGCTCAGAACTATGCTTTTTTATCTTCACAGACCCATAGATTTCTGGGGGCTCAGCTCAGCTTCTCAGCTTCTGGACAACAGTTTACAAATTCAAAAATGCCTTGAGGGGAACTGCAGCATTGCACTCACTTCTCTGTGCTTTCTTTACCATCGAGGTGTAACGCTTGCTGCCTTAGCATCTCTATAGTGCCCACAAACTGACAGTTTTCTGTAATTCTTTCCCAGTGTTTCCAGTGGTTTTTCTGAGGGAGGGTTCATCTGCAATAAATTATTCTGCCATTACTATAAGAAAAATCCTCTTTAATTTTTTAAAAACTGTGCATATTTATTACTTTGAAGATAAGAGCACAGTTAGAGTTATGGCATAATGTAACATAGTACCTGCAATAAGAATGTACAGTTCTGTTAGTGAGAGGGTCAGGGAAATTTTCACAGTGGGATTGACTCCTGATCAGGGTTTTAAGAATTACTTAGGGTTCATTTACCATTCAAGGAGAAGGAAAACTACATATAAATTCTTAAAGCGTAGGGAGTATGCGAGGCTTAAGTTTCAAGAATTTCTAAACATTCCTGAAATCTTGCCAGATTTTGTGTAGACAATGAAATGCATCTTTAATGCAGCGAAAACTGCTTTATGAGTTGCATTATCTGATACTGATAACATCCAGGATGCCAGACTATCTAGTTGGTATCCAAAAAACCACCTAAGAGTAGCACCATTTCGTTTCGGCAGAAATGGAATAGGTGGATGCGAAAGTGGGAGCTGCATATAAGGTGTCCCAAAGGTGAGGGAAAGGAAGGCTGACCCAATGAACTGAGAAAGGTCTGAGCAAAAGGCAGGGAGTTGAGGAGTAAGGAGATGAAGCTGGAAAGGTGGGCTGGGGTCAGATCCTGACAGGCTTCTTAAGCCAACTTAAGTAATTTGAAATGTAACCTAAGAGCATGTAAAAACACTGAAGACTCTTTACCCATGGGTGCAGTTTGTATTGCCTTTTATATAGGTTGTCCTTCCTCTTGTGTGCAAATAAATTGGAGGAAATTAAGTTGGAGGTAGGGAGATCAGAGAGATGGCTGTTGCGTTCATCCATGTTGGAGGTGGTAGTGGAGATGAAGGAATGCACTAAAGAGAGAGAGGCCTGGCAGTCGGTGACTGGTTAGGAGCAGCAGGGGTGGGAGTGAGCAAGGCACATGGACAGCTCTAAGTGTTTGGCCTGGTAGTTGAATGAAGAGGTGTATGAATCCCTGTGGTTGAAATGCAGGACCATTGGCAGGTGTGTTGGATGCCAGGTTCAACTTTAAACGCAAGCAGTATGAAGTGCTCGTTAGGCAGTTGTCTGGGCTTAGTGGAGAAGTCTGGGCCTAGAGATAAAGATTTGTAAATGTTTAATAAAATGATAATGATTGAAACCATGGATATAGATAAGTCTGCCTAGAGGGGAATGGTAGTGTGAGAAAAAGTTTATCAGATGTAACCCTGAGGAATTCAAATACATTTACGAAGGCTGAGCAATAGAAACCTTCGTAAGAAATGAGAACATGAAGCCTTGGAGAGAGCGAGGAAACCAGGAGAGAAGGATATCTGAAAAGCCAGAGAGATAGTTGCTGACCAGAAAGTCACCCAAGAGTGACATAAGGAACATCCATCAGCTTTAGGAAAAACGAAGTCACGGCTCTCCCTGATGGAGGCAGTTACAGGAAAGGTGAAGAACGGGCGGGGAGCAAGGGGAGAGCACAAGTGTGGACAGCTTCTCCCCGGGTCTCAGTTCCCTCGTCCGTGGTTGGGTGTGTAGGATATTCAGAAGTTAACGTTGGCTGCACAGGGCTGGTGAAGTATTCAAAATATACTTCTCCTCAGCTGAATACAATTACATAGACAGCAGCCTTTTCACATTCTTTGGAACACATTAAAAATCTGTCCTACCTGGTTTTAACCTTGTGAGTTTGCCATGGGCTCTAATGTTGTCTACACACAACCTACATGAATTCTGATCAAGCATAACTACGAAGAATTCCACTCTACTTCATATCACTGATGTGGCTTCTTAAGACTGTTGCTGAATATAGTTTAAGGTCCAGAAGGCAAGAGTACTGGGAAAGTGATTTGTGTCTTCAAAGGACTGCGGTTTTGAAACAGTGGTCTGCTTTAGTATTTCCCACCAGCAGCTCTGGCATCGACACACACACCTGACTATGGGAATAGTTTCACTGGGAGGGTGGTGTTTGCTTGGGGACCTGCCTCTGGTGATTCTCATCATTACCATTGAAAATGCTGCTGGGAGTTCGGCCACGCACAGCCTTGGATGTTCTTTGGGCTCCCCGGCCTCTGGTGGCCTTATTCCATCCTTTTGATGGTGTGGCTTCCTTTTTCTGGGAAACCTGATCCCTCCAAAGAAGACTCTTGATGTGCTCTGAGATTTCATAGCAAGTCCTTGGCAGAAAATATGTGGATGGACAAACTTCAGCTTTTGGAATTCAGTTCTTCTGGTTTCTGCCTTTTTAAAAAATGATCTGAGTCTATAAAAGGTTTTTCAGTAAATGACTCTTACATAAACATGACTTTTCTTATTGCATATGTAAATGTGTTATTCTTCCAAAGTCACGCACAACTCAAATAGAAATGGATTCACGAGTTCACATGATAAATAGGAAGGCAACAGGAGAGGCCTAAAACTCACAGGGTACAACTTTCAATGCTCAGAGCTACGATCTCAGCCTCTCCTAAGACTTGTGGGAAACTGAGGCCCAGAGGACAAAGGCAACAGTCCAACACCCCCCCCCCCCGCCCTGTGAGCAGCAGAGCCAGAGCTAGATGAGGTCTTAACCACATCTGCTGCTCTTCTGAGCAAGGACATCCTTCAGCCCTGTGCCCAAAGCTTCAAGATAAAATGGAATGGCTGTTTCACTCAACCTGTTTCTCTCCTTCACCTTAGCTGTGTAACTTTGTGTTTTCTCTTCTGGGCCTCTCTGAAAACATGGTTTCAAATCTTCGATTCCACATGCTGCACTGGGAAGCGCCACATGAGAAGCGATAGACTGGCAGTTTGGAATTTGCCATGATTACACTATAGTTGTGCCCAGCTCTGTGGCTTACTAAATATTTACAGATTAGCCAGTCTGCAGTGCTACTAAGTTGTCTTGCCTTATGGGCCTGGGGCCTTTGCCCTCTTTATTGTATTATGGTGCCTCACCCTCCTCGGTAAGAAGAGGACCGCCGGCTGTGTCTGAGTCCACCATCCAGCTGAAGCCCTTAGAAAAGAGTCACCTCAAAGTTTAGTGAGAGGGAGACATGATTTGTCCATTTTTCATGCAGATGTTATGTGTTTTAGCAAGATCCCTCATAGTTCTTTGTCCCAAAGAGCACTGTGCGGAGAGTCTGACCCAGAAGTTAGAAAACCTCCCATCTGCCTCTGGTGCTGCCTCTAAAACCGTGTTTGTGGGCAGGCGCTGGGCCTCATCTGTGAAACGGGTCAAAGGGGTGAGCTGTAAGGTAGGCTGTTCTGCAGTTCTCAGGATTCTCAGATTCCTCTGTTACATGCTCTGGCATTTCTGGTCTGCATCCTCTTCTTGGGAGTCCAAGAAGTACTAGAGTACTACATGGTACTAGGTGCCATGTCAGAAGGTTCACTAGAGTTTTTAAGGAGCAGTTTATACTTTCAGTTTATCACCAAATCACATCATCTTTAGAAGTGAATTTAAAGATGGACAGGCACGTCACAAAAGAGGATATTCCAATGGCCATTAAGTGAAAAAAGCCTCAACGTCACTACTCACTAGGGACCTCAAAATCAAACCTCAGTGAGATGCACCAGCACACCCACCAGAAAGGCTGAAATAAAAATCCAACATTAGCAACTTTTGGCTGGGATGTAGAGCAACTGGAACGTGCATGCATTCCTGGTAGAGTGAGTAATGGCAAAACCATTCTGAAAATAGCTTTGCAGAACCTCTAAAGCTAAAAATACACTTACTCTGTGGCCCAGCAATTGGGCTCCTACATTTATATTTAAAAGAAATGATTTCACATGTCAACCTAAATGCATGTACAAGAACTTTCTTGGTAGCTTTATTCATAATAGCCCAATCAGGAAACAATCCAAATGTCCAACAGAAGAATGGATAAACAAATGTTGATGCAGTCACATAATGGAATACTACACATCAAGAAAAAGGGATGAGCTGCTACAGGTAACAATGTGGGTGAGGAACAGCATTGTGGTCAGAGGATACTCACTGGGGAAGGGCACAAGTGAGGGAAGTGGTCTCTCCGTCTGGATGATAGGTATGTGTGGATGTACGCATGTGAACATTCACTGAGCTGCTCACAGAGACTTGTTCCTTACTGTGTATAAGTTTATACAATACAAACAATTGAGATGTGAGTTTGAAAGATTGATTCATCTGCATATGATACCATGCACTTGGTGTTTTAGGTCTACAGCCAGGTAGAGCAGTGGGAGTGAGGAAAACCAGAGGAGATCGTTTTTAGCACGGCATTTGTTATACCATCTCTCTCGGATTGGCCCAGAGCCAGTGGTGTGGGAGGCACAGCAGTTCAGATTTTACAATACGTAATTTGGGGCTGAGCCGTGCCGGACACTGTCAGAGGGCTCTCTCTGTTCTAGGAGGCTCTGGTCTAGAGGTTTACTGTGGAGTATGACATTAGATGGAATCTAGCAGTCTGGTGCCTTTTATCCACAGGGGTGGCTGCTAGAGAGACGGCCCAAGCTCTGAAAACACTGGCCCAGGCTGCCCGTGGAGTGGCTGCATCAACGAGTGACCCTGCAGCTGCTCATGCCATGTTAGATTCTGCTCGCGACGTGATGGAGGGCTCAGCCATGCTCATCCAAGAGGCCAAGCAGGCCCTGATTGCACCTGGAGATGCAGAGAGTCAGCAGAGACTGGCCCAGGTGAGGCCGGAACCGGAACTTTGGCCACGGCTGAAGGGACATGTTGGCAGGCTCCCTCCGGGGCACTTTTCTTCTGGTGTGACCACTTCTGCTCAGGGCCTTCCAAAGTGCCATAGCGGTGCTGGCCGTACGTACATACTACCGGCTTTCGTAAGTCTTGCTGAGTAGCCTGTGCAATGTGTCAACAGAGCATGGGGGACTTTATTGAAATCTGCCCTTGGAATTTTAGAAGCCAGGACACAGGAACTTTTAGAAGCCTGTGTGTTTTGGGCCTTCGCATGCTTAAGTATATAGTCTTCTTCGCAGCCTGGGAGATAAGGTGGATACACTTGACCAACCCCTCAGAGTTTTAAACTCTGACTTTCTGTTGCCTCATAGGATGAATCTTCAACTACCTAAAGAAGCTAGTTGGCTAGAGACCATCTAAGCAAAGTTCTAGACAAGGAGTTAGGAAGGAGATGCTTTAGATTAAAGGGAATGTCATAACCCACTTCTCATGAGCTTATCCTTTAACTAAGGACACCAACGAGTACACACAGGGAGCCCTCACACCTGCCTGAAAGGCATCCTGTGGGCACCTGCAGGCTGGTCTGGAAGTGCTCAGGGGGTTCTGCCTGCCCTTGGGCAGTGAGGTTTGGGGGTGATGACCCAGAGGGCCACTGAGCAGAAATCACCCAGGGGCCCAGCCAAGTATGATCCAAAGAACTCAAGGCTGCTTCCACCTCAGCGACCTCCGCAGGGCTCTCAACAACAGAGCTGTTTCTACTTCTCCTGGTATTGGATGTCTTTGTTTTAGAACCTGACATAATATGGGTGAGTTCTGTGTTTGAATCACAGAGTCACAACTTAGCCTGGCTTTGGGGAAAAGGTAGAGTGTACTCTATCAGCGTGTCGGACCCTTTGCCAAGACAGGATGTTAACCACAGTGCGAGGCCCAGAGGAGGTGACTTGATAGTAAACAGTGTCCAGTGGATGCTGGCAGATAATTCCCCATCTTTTTCAGCTCTGCACACTGTCGCTGCGCCTTCCCAACACATGTGCACAAACATCTGCACAGAAATCACTTTCTTATGGAGCTTCTCTCCCTCCACGTATTCAGGTGGCCAAAGCTGTCTCGCACTCATTGAATAACTGCGTGAATTGCCTCCCCGGGCAGAAGGACGTGGACGTGGCTTTGAAGAGCATCGGGGAGTCCAGCAAGAAGCTGCTTGTGGACTCGGTGAGCAGCTGGGATCCGGAAGGGGACTTGGGGGACTGGGCTCGTCTCGGGTGCGAGTGTTCTCCCCTCAGTGGGCTGGATCTCGGAGTGTTAGCCTCTCCGTTCAGAGGCCTGTTTTTCCTGCCAGTCGGCCTTGTCTTTGTTTGGCTTTCTGATCAGAGAAGTTTCCAGGTGGAGCTTTTAAAAGTTCCCTTCTTCTTTGAGCCCTTGTTGCTGTTTGCCCTTGAGCCATCCCAGTGAGACAGGAAAGGGGGGAGGGAGTACGTGCTCATCTGACTTCTCATCAGGGTGTCTCAGACAGTGACCATCAGGCAGCGGAGCGACACATGTCCAGGACTCATTAAAAGTTTGAGCGCAGTCTGAGGGATTTCACCGGGGACCTGTCCCCTTCCCTGTTTCGTGAGTTCTCTTCAGGGCGGCTTATGCCTGTTTACCTTTGTTTCTCTCCTGTCTGGTGCCTGGCACATGCCGTGCGCAAGCAACGCGTGCGGTGTGACTAGCCGAGTCCAGCCTCACTTTCTGGAGCTTTTTGCACACGGTTACAGTTCCGCCAGTGACAGTTCTGTTCTGTAGAAAAGCTGTGTTATCAACAAAGACTATTAATAAAAATTGTCAGCTATTCGTTTGGAAGAATAGGATTTGAAGGTTAACAGCATCAGCTTTTTAGTTCTCGAGAGCCAAGACGTTGAAAGCCTCCATCTAAGAGAGACAACACTGAGCTGTGGTTCAGAGTGACTCCTGGAGCCAGATGGCCCAGGTGAGCGTCCTGGCTGTGCCGCTTTGGAAACCGAGGCCTCTGAGGATAGCGCGCTTGCTGTTTTTAGATCCACCATGCCTGGCACTGAACAGTGTTCGGGAAGCTAAAGCCAGTGAGTGGATGTACATATGATGACGGTCAAACTTAGCGTGAGCTCAGACCTCGCAGAGCCTTTATTAGCCTTGATGACTTAGAAACGTATCCCTGGAGAATCTGGCTTCCTCTGCAATCCCTTCCTCTGTCACTCTCCTGCAAAGTAAACTTCTCATGGGCTGTGCCTTTTGTTCCCTGCAGTTACCTCCAAGCACGAAGCCCTTCCAGGAAGCCCAGAGTGAACTGAACCAAGCAGCAGCTGACCTGAACCAGTCTGCTGGGGAAGTGGTCCATGCTACCCGTGGCCAGAGCGGAGAGCTGGCTGCAGCCTCTGGCAAGTTCAGTGACGATTTTGATGAATTCCTTGATGCTGGCATTGAGATGGCGGGCCAAGCTCAGGTGGGTGTGGAGCTGGCTGTCTGGAATTGTCCCTCAACTCTCTACTCTGATGGACAATCCACCCTTGCGGCCATCTGGGCAAATAGGAATCAGAAACCTATCCACAGGCTACCCTGTTGCATTCTCTCTGCCGCTTAGGAAGCGCCATGACCTCACAGGAATGGCATTCCCAAAGATGCTATCAGCTTCTGTGTGAAGTGATTCTTGGAGATGGATAACTTTTCCCACGGTCCTCCAGCAAAATCCATTCTTTTACTTACATTTTTTTGGAGGGAGGGTGGTAAGAGGGGCCAAGATTAGGATACTCTGCATCCTATACTTCAGATGTGGTATAATATGATAAAAAAACATGTTTTTGAGGTTCAGCAAGCCCATCTAAAGGGACTGAATCTAACACTGAGTCCAAGGATTAAACATTATGCCCTTCAGATGAACAGGTAAACTCCTTGTTTAGAACAAGGGAGCATGACTGGTCTGGTGTCGGCTTGCAGAGCTGTTTTTCCTGAGCTCCTATGAACCCCCTAAAAGAGGTACCCAGGGTGTTTCTTGCTCTGTTATCTACAGGGGTTGCTTTTCAGATGGCAAACCAGGTGAGAAACGTGTCCTCTCCCGACAGGAGCTCTGGGGTGCAGTCCGCTCTGCATATGAGGACAGAGCTGGCCGTCTGTGCCAGGCTGGGATGGACGAGCTGTTTGACAACCCCAGCATTGTTGAGCAAGATGTGGGGACTGGCCTGGCCTGTGGGCTGGTGCGCGTGCTCTCTCTCTTTTCCTCCCTCCCTCTCCACTTAATGCCTCCAGTTGTGAGATAGCACAGCTCTTGGCTGACCCACTGGAGGATGGATTTCTGTCCTGCTTTGTGAATTTTGGTCTGGGGAAGGGTGGGTACCAGTCAGTGTCCCACCGAGTTATGCATCTGCAAACTAATTGGGTTTAATGCAATCTATATAGGTAACGTGCTTCCACTGCAGGATGCTGCTCCTAGCTCTCTGGATGCTTCCTAGGAGAAATGGATAGTCCCTAATTACCCTGGTCCCCTTTGACCTTCCAGACCAAAGAAGACCAGATCCAGGTGATAGGGAACCTCAAGAATATCTCTATGGCATCCAGCAAGCTGTTGTTAGCTGCCAAGTCTCTCTCTGTAGATCCGGGAGCCCCCAATGCGAAAAATCTCCTCGCTGCAGCTGCAAGGTAAGCATGGAACCAAATGGGCTTTCACGTGTTGATTAACAATGTCACGGTTTGAAAGATGTGCCTGACATCCTGCTGCGTTTGCTGAGCAAAGAGTTGATGCTGTCCCTGTGTTGTCAGTGGAGTCAGGAGTGATGGAGACTGTATCTCATTCAATTGGCTCATTTTCATGTGCTTTCCCCGCTACAGATGTCTCTTATTCTCTTACAGACTTTCTACTTTGCCTTGTTTAGACAAGAGCCTGGATGATTCATAAATATTATAACTTAAGTAGGTTGTTTAAATAGTGTTATATCTTTCAGTTATGAAAGTAATACATGCTTGGTGAAAGTAAAATCAGAAAATACTGGAGAGTATAAAAAAAAACGATGAGACTCAGCTCTCCTTCCTCATTTCTTGGGCACTCACCTCCCTGCCCGGCGGCAGTGTTGACGAGATGGGCGCAAGCACGTTCGGTGCGTCCCGTGCAGAATGGCTCTCATTGAAGATGAACGGGGTGGGGGTGGGATTAAAAGTTTCTTGGAAATATATTAAAACATGAATCTGAGTTAGGATGCTGTCATGGGTCTTCTTTCTTATTGTTTTCACCCAAGGAGGTAGGTAATACGATACAATTTCTGCTCCAGGGCTACTGTGACAGTTTAGTTCAATTACTGGCGGGTGAGCGTGGCTACACAGAGAAGCGTGAGTGACAGCTGGGGGAAGTCTTCACATTCATTTTCCTGACCCAAACGGGCGGAGTATTTTATGTTTCTGTGGCAGTGTGACCACGTGTTCCTAACATTACTTGGCATCCCTTGATCCACAGGAAAGCTGGCAGCAGTAACAGAGTAAATGTAAAATAATTAGGATATAAAGCATAAATGGAAACTTTTCAAAATGTGCAGGTTACTGATTTTTAAAAAGTGTAGCTTAAATTCTACATTTTAAAACTTGGTTTTGTTTGTTTACTCCTTCGGTCTTTTGGTGTGTGTCTGTGTCTCATGGGAGCTCCATGGCCGTTTCCCACGTTGTCGGAGTCAGGATCCCTGAATTCTAGTCCAGGGGCTAATGCTTGGCCAACTAGGTTACACTGACCAGGGCACTCAACCCACCTAAACTTTCCCATCTGCACAGTGTGGGTGTGTACTCCATCATCCTGAAGCTCCCCTGATTCTCGATACATTAGATACCATGGTACTGGGGTGAAAACCTGTCTCTGGTCTGTGTGTGTGTGGTGGGGGGCATTAGACACATCAGGGAAGCTCCTCTGAAAACCCTTGAATCTCTTCATTTATTCCCAAATATATACTTGAGCGTCAAATAATAGCTGAGGCCACTAGGAGACTGAAAACATCTTGTGGCATCTCCCCACTTGCATTTTATGTTGAGTTTTGTGATTGTTCCAGTGGGTGCATGCCCTCCGTGGGTGGGTAGTGGCACTGGGGGTGCTGTGTTAAGCAGCTGTTTCTGATATAAAACCCTCCCTCGAATGATCAAATGATCTTGTTTTTCCTACAAAGAGCCTTTGGAGAAGGCAACTGACGTTTCCAGGTATCTGAACTCAGATGGTTTTCATTACCTTCAATCTTTTGCATCAGTTCGGAATTAAAATTTCCAGTTTACAGCGTGTTATTCACTCTCTTAAATTGAAGAAGGGGAGTTGGCCCTTTGAAAGCCATGTAAGGAGGGAAACACGGCCCCGGGAATGCCCTAGTTACACACTCTGTGGGGCTCTGCGGGCCCCCTAGTGGTGACATTGAGGAAAGGACCAGGAGACTTGCAGGTGAGAAAAGCTTTCTTTGCCTCTGTCCTGGCTTTGAACCGTTGACAGGGAGTTCCCAGCCTGACAGTTTTATAGCCAAGTAAGCACTTAAAAATCATCATGTGAAATGAATGTCTTGGGATGAAACTGTTGCAAGAAGATGCTGGCACGTTCTTCCTGGCTTCTTGGCACATGTTGGCAAACTCTGCTTCCTGGGGTGGTTTCCCAGCAAAGCTCCCGGCAGGTGAGTCAGGCAGCTGCCTCTTGGGAGGTAGAGCTCTCCCAGGTGGAGGTGCATTCATTCTTGCGGTTTATTTGCTCATTGCACAAATTTTTACCCTATGCCTCCGATATGGGGTAGTGCCAGGCACTGGGCACACACCTTGAGCAGGACAGGGATGGCCCTGGTGCAGCGTGGGCAGGCAGCATAGATGAGGAACGTAAGGCATTGAGGCCTCATGGTAGTGCTGTGCTAAGTGCCCCTGCAGAGGTCTGATGACTGCTGCCTTCATCTCCAGTCCCATGGCCTTCCCAGTCCTTGGGACAGCCGGTTCCTTCATAGGGATGTCTCCAACCAGGGATGCCACTGTGGGGACCCAGGTCTGGATCAACTCAGCCCTGCCCTACTCCTGTGTCAGCAGCTTTGAACCCCTTGTTCTTGGTGGTCTCCGTGATCCTTCCTGCTTTGGGGAGAGAGGTGTACTTCTGGAAAAGTAAGGGCTAGAATATATCTTTTCCCTCTGCTCTTTAGTCTGCCTCTGAGCCCAGGTACCTTTGAGGAAACTGGTGCCTTGGTATCTGACACATAGCAGGGAGCAAGTCATTTTCTGTTGTATGTCTGGCTTGTTCATATTCTTCCTGTGCAACTAGTGGGCTCTGGCTCTTTCCTGACGGGTTGGAGGGAGCTGGAGACCCTTTGTCAACTGTTCACCAGGGGCTGCTCTGATGCTGCCAGGACTTAGTCAAGCAAATGGAAAACCAGTTTGTGGTTGCAAAAAGGACGGCTTGGCCTTCCTCTGAGCAGCCTCCTGAGCTGTTGCTCACACCACAGTCACTCTGGCCAGGACTCCTGTACCGGAGAGACTTCCCAGTACGGCTGCCGTGGGGCTCATCCCAGGCTGAGTTTTCTTTCAGCTGCTTTCTGGTCCCCTGAGGGCATCCCTAGGACCTTGCAGGTGGCTCCTCTTCCCTGTCTACCCTCTGGTTTAAGGTTCCTGCTGAATATAGGCTTCCTCCTGCATCCAGAGACTGTGAGAAAGGATGACCGAGCAAGGAGCACTTTCAAACTGTAAAAAAGAAAAAGGTAAACTGGGCCTTCTGCCTCTTGGTCTGCTCTAGAATCAGGTCATACTCAGGCCTGACTCCGGCCCACATCGAGCCTTTCCTTCCCTGCAGAACCCCTGCCCACGGTCAGGGCCTTAATTAGTTTTCTCTCATGCCCACTGTGAGTCCCCTCAGAGGATCAGGATCCATCGCGTCCTGTCTTGTGTCATACCCCCTCACCTTCTCTGTGTCTTGTCTGTTCACTGTCTTACCTCTTCAACTAGATTACAAGCACCTTTCTGTCCTTGGGAGACAGACACTCTATTATTTTTTAAATCCCTAAGCCTTGTGCATGCAGGACCCAGGAAATAACTACATATGGATTTCCTTTTGCTGTTTGCTCCCTCCCTAAGCATCTCCTCCCTTGAGGAAGGAAACTATCTAATGTTGCTTTTTCCCTCCGAGCTCCTTATTGGGTGATTTGTGCTTTGTACATAGTCAAAAGCACAAATTGGTTGATTTTCTTCTCTCAGTCCTGATCCAGTTCCATATCTAGCTAAAATTTCTCACCAAAGCTTCCAAACCTCAGTTAAATCAATTCAGTATCTCTGAACAATAAGTGATCTGCAGGTGAGAAAGCCTTTTTAACCTCTGAGGTTGTAGGTCCCAACTTTTTAAAAACTGGGACTGGCTAGATATGCCTAGATAAAGAATCAAGTACAAGAAAACTGCTATCTCTGAATGGTGGAATTACGGTCATTTAACTTTTTTGTACTTTCGTATATAGCTTTGATCATTTAAAAAAATGTGAGGGACTTCCAGTCAAGATAGAGGTATAGGTGGACACACTGTGCCTCCTCTCACAACCAAAATTAAGGTCAACAAAGATTTAGAAACAAGAAAACCACCAGAACTGATAGAAAATTGAACTGTACAGAAGTCCAACAACCATTCATCCAGACTGGTAAGAGGGGCAGAGTCAAGGCAGGAACCTAAAGTGGAAGTGTGGACCCAGGCACACAGGCAGCAGTCGCTGGCAGATCCCAGGCATGCAGGCAGTAGCTAGCAGACCCCGGGCACAGGGTGGCAACTATGCAGACCCAGTGAGGCCACGCAAGGCAGCTGGCTGACCAGGTGGTCCCACACTCACGCATAGATAATCCAGGCGAAGGGGAAGCAGCAGAAGGAACTGGAATCCGAGAGAGAGTGGAGCAAGTGCCATTGTTCCCTCTCCAACCCCACCCCCACATACAGTGTCACTACCCAGGGGCTGGGCTGCCCCACCCTGGGGAACACCTAAGGCTCCACCTCTCAATACATACAGCCATGACAGACAAAAAAAAGGCTCAAACAGGAGAATAAATCAAAGCCCCAGAGCCAATTCACCTAAGCAGCGACAAAGAGATAGCCAACCTATTAGATGCACAGTTCAAAGCCCTGGTGATCAGGATGCTCACAGAATTGGTTGATTTTGCTTACAAACTAGATGAAAAAATGAAGGCTACAATAAGTGAAAGGAAGGAAAATGCACAGGGAACCAATAGAGATGGGAGGAAAACTGGGATTCAAATCAATGGAGTGGACCAGAAGGAAGAAACAACCAAACAGAAGACAAGGAAGAATTCAAAAAAATGATGAGAGGCTTAGGAACCTCCAGGACATCTTTAAACATCCCAACATCTGAATTATAGGGGTACCAGAAGGGGAAGAGGAAGAACAACAAGTGGAAAACTTATTTGAACAAATAATAAAGAAGAACTTCCCCAATTTGGCAAAGGAAATAGACTTCCAGGATGTCCAAGAAGCTCAGAGAGTCCCAAAGAAGTTGGACCTGAGGAGGAACACACCAAGGCACATCATCATTACATTAGCCAAGATTAAAATAAAGGAGAGAATTGTAGAAGCAGCAAGGGACAAGAGCACAGTCACCTACAAAGGAGTTCCCATCAGACTATCAGCTGATTTCTCAAAAGAGACCTTACAGGCAAGAAGGGGCTGGAAAGAGGTATTCCAAGTCATGAAAATCAAGGACCTACATCCAAGATTGCTCTTTCCAGCAAAACTGTCATTTAGAATAGAAGGGCAGATAAAGTGCTTCTCAGATAAGGTCAGGTTAAAGGAGTTCATCATCACCAAACCCTTATTATATGAAATGTTAAAGGGACTTACCTAAGAAAAAGAAGATAAAAAATAGGACAGTAAAAAGACAGCAAACTCACAGTTATTAGCAACCACATCTAAAACAAAAGCAAACTAAGCAAACAAGTAGAACAGGAGCAGAAACACAGAAATGGAGATCACATGGAGGGTTAGCAACAGGGGAGTGGGAGGAGGAGAGAGGGGGAAAGGTACAGAGAATAAGTAGCATAGATGGTGGGTAGAAAATAGACAGGAGGAGGGCAAGAATAGTGTGGGAAATGTAGAAGCTAAAGAACTTATGACACATGGACATGAACTAAAGGGGGGAATGTGGGTGGGAGGGGGTGTGCAGGGTGGAGAGGAATGATGGGGGAGAAATGGGACAACTGTAATAGCATAATCAATAAAATATATTTTTTAAAAATGTGGGAAAAAATAACTACAGTTCAGGCCTATTGGGATTTACAGAGAACAGATGCTGCTAATTTTGGCTATATTTTCATTGATAATATATTAAGTTGGTTGATTCATAATTTTTAGTAGATTTACTGAAAGTTTTTTTTATAAAAATATAAATTCATTTTTAACACTTTAATATATTTTTCAGTTGTGGGCTCACACTGTTTATACTGTTTTGTAAACTTTACTTGCATACCATGAATATTCTTTTATAACATTAGAAATATGTTATTATACAGAGTGGGGCAAAAGTATGTTTACAGTTGTTCATATGGAAAATAATACAATAATTAATAAATAATGTAAGAATAAACTGTGTGTTCTGTGTACTTACAACTGTAAACCTGCTTTTGCCCACCCCTGTACATTATGACTTTTAATGGGCACCCAGGATTCTGTTGTGGACTATGGGTTTATTTTGTTAATCCTTTCTCATGGTGTGTTTGTGTTGTCTCCAGTCTTTCACTCTTGTAAATAATTGCTGTAGTTTGAAGCATTAAAATGTTGTTTTTCATTGTTCAATCTATGTAACCACTTGCCTCTGGTCCACTTAGTTTATTATTTGGCTGCGTACCCAGAGTCTGAAATGAGTGACAGGATAAATGATGACTGAGTCACGCTCCTCAGTCCTGGACCACTGTTCCCCAGGTGACTCAGCCAGACTGCCACGCTGTTCAGGCACGTCTGCGGGCTGTGTAGCCACACACTCTTATTCTGTTGTGTTGGTTGTTTTGTTTTTTTTCACGTCCAAGTTGTTATGTGCAAAGTTTTCACATCTACAAAATACTTAAAAGACTAGGGCATTGAACAGGGATGTATTCTCAGAATTCACTGATTTTAAGCCCTTAGTTTTTAATGGAAAAAATTTCATATAAAAGCTAGTCTTTCTAAAAATGCAAATGAACAGGAAACACTGAAAGAAATAAGCCAAATGGAAAGCTTGTGTGATATTCTCCAAATGATCATGTCATCGAAGTTCGGGACATCTGTACCCTTCGTCGTGTTGAAGTTGCCAGCCTGTCCCCAGGAACACGGTGTCAGGCTGTCTGAGGGACACACTAGTGAATACCTCAGGGGTGCGCCCTCCCGGGTGCTTGGAACTGGGGACTGTCCTGCCAGCTCAGTGGTTCTTGTTGCACTTTGCACAGTGGAGGGCACAGTGCTTCCCAATGGCACCGTAATTAAGCACTTTTCCCCAAATAAATGAATCACTAGAGTCAGAATTGCAAAGAACTGTTTTGAGATTCTTTCTTGAGTTCAGGAGTGTTTTTCTTCTTCCCATCATCCTAGCTAAATTTTAAAATTCAAAGCAGTTTCTCCTCATCAGTTAATGAAGCTGATTACCTTTGTACATTAGCAACATCATGTCCATCTAATTTAATGTTCTGTGGGAAGCTGCAAAGCCAATTGCACTAATAAAATGAGCTATCTTTTATATTAGGCAGTGTTAATGATTAACAGCAGTGTGTGCCTTCTTTTGTTTTTAAGCTGTCTGTTAGCTGCAGTGGTTAGTAACCATAAATAGATTTCAGGGCTCTGCCAGAAGCATGGACCAGTTACAACCCTGTAGAAAAGTGTTATGAGTCAGACAGGCATGGAGTTAAGTCTTGCATCTGCTCCTTACTTGTCGTGTCCCCTTAGGGAATTATCTCATCTCTCTGTTTTTTAATTTATAAAACACAAAAATATTCAATTTTAAGATTTTATATGAAGCTGTAGTAATCAAAGTGATACGGTATTGGCAAAGGGTGAGACACATAAATCAGTGGAAGAGAATCAAGCCCAGAAGTAGGCCTATACATGTCTAGCCAGTTGTCAACACAATTGCAAAAGCGATTCAGTGGAGAGAGGGATAGCCTTTTAAACAAATGGTGCTGGAATAATTCAACTTCCAATCCTTGGGAAAAAAAAAAAAAAACAAAACAACTAAGCTGCCTTTTAAGTTCTAAGAATAGAAACATGTAAAATCAATCATACAAGGGTCTCTAATTAGTTCCTATTATTACCAAAGACAATAGCTATTTTAAAGAATAAATTTTGGGATCTGGCCAGGTGGCTCAGTTGATTGGAGCAGGAAAAGGCTGTGAGTTCAGTCCTCACTCGGCACATACGTAGGTTTCAGGTTTGGTCCCTGATTGGGGTGCACACAACAGGCAACCAATTGATGTTTCTTTCACATCAGTGTTTCTTTCTCTCTCTCTAAAGTCAATAAACATATCCTCAGGAGAGAATTTTAAAAATTATTAATGATTTTGGTAATTTCGAGATAGCTTCTAGGAACTAGTCAAATGTAGAATTTAATGAAAAGTAGAGATTTAAAAATTATAGACACTGATTACTATATGTCACTGTGTCTAAAAATATACAAGATATTCCAAACTGTACAAAAGCTACCCAAAATAGCCTCGTTCTGATAATCTTATTCTTTATGGGCTGCTAATGAAGGATTTTGAAAACAATGTTAATATGATCTCTTTGCTGTTTGCAACATTGTTGTGAATTCTTTCTTATGAACATATTATAAGGCAGTCATACTTTCAGTATCCTTTAAGGGTAAATGAAATGAATAATCAGAAGCAAGGCAAGGATTCTCATTCTGTCCTCCCTGGGTGTTGTTTATTTCTTGTTAAGAGTCTTGTAGAAGAGCTCACCTGGAGACCCCAGGCTATACTGTGACCCCAGGTGTTATTTCTAGTGAATCTGCAAGGCATTGTTGGGAAATTATGGTTGATCTTTAAAAACAAAAACATGCCACATTTTCTGTTCTGTCACAGAGCTGTGACAGAGAGCATCAATCAACTCATTACTCTGTGCACCCAACAAGCTCCTGGCCAGAAAGAGTGTGACAACGCCTTGCGGGAACTGGAGGTAGGTCCCTGGGCAGGCCGCTGAGTACCTGAGAGTGTGTCTATCTGTCCTTTGCCTGTTGGGTCAGTTCCCTCTCTTCTGACTTTGTCTTTTATCTTCCTGGGAGGCTATCTAGCCCCAAGTTCCAATCCAAATGGGAAAGAACTGAAGAAAGATTAGATTCGGTGGGATTACCATCCTGCTTCCCCTTTTTCTCTAGGATAAGAGTTATTTTGTTAAACGTTCTTTATTTCAAGCAGGAAGAGGTCTATGAAAGTGGGTGTAGGCTGAAGATGAAGGATCTCTACCCAAAAAGTTTGGGAGAAGTTATTCTGAGGCCTTGGGAGAAGCTGGGATAGATGTGCTTTCTAAGTAAAAATGATTTCCCCACACATCTTAGTTTGTAACATGTAGGGGGCACCTAAGAGGAAACCCAAAGTGCCACCATCTGATCAAGGTGCCCATGGGGTCCCTAGTGGCCCAAAACACAGTGTGGGTACTTTTCTACTTATATTCATACTTATGATTTATTGATACTTTAAAATTCATTTATGCCCATACATGTGGCTAACCATAAAATCAGTGCACCAACTTGCATGTAGAACAGTCTTAACCCACACAGGGTTACATTGAAAGTGCCAGGTGGATGTCTCAGTACATGTGGGTTGGCTGCACCTGACGTCCCGTTAATTTGTGGACAATTAACACAGGTCTGGCCGGGCGGGAATGCCTGCTGTGCCAGTGGAGGGCGGAGGGTTGATTGAGGGAAGTCAATTGACGGTATTTTATGTTGCATTTTTCTTGTTCTGTAGCACTTGCTTTTTAAGTTGTGTTCTCCTTCTGCAGACTGTCAAGGGGATGTTGGATAATCCTAACGAGCCTGTTAGTGACCTCTCTTACTTTGACTGCATTGAGAGTGTGATGGAGAACTCCAAGGTGAGCCTGCCCATGCTCTTGACATTTCTCCTGGGTGTGGGGAAAAGTCTAGACATGCTTTGTATGCATCTGCCCGTGGCCACTCTGTGTTTCGGCACGTGTCACAAAGCCTTGTGGTGGAGCCCTGTGCTCAGCTGCTTCTCCAGACGTGACCATGCACCAGAATCACCTCGGGGTCTTCCTTGTTAAACACAGATTATAGGGCCCCACCCCTGAACTTCTGATTCAGTGGACCTGCAGTGGGACCGAGAATGGACATCTTTGACAAGTCCCTTGTCCTGCTCATGTGGCCCAGGAGCCGCACTTTGAGAGCCAGTGCATGCACTGTATCACAGATGGATCTCACTGTGAATCGAATTGTGTATTTTCTCCACCTGGGGTCGAACTGTTGGCCAAAGCCCATCACTGACTTTGGCTTATGCAAGCCCCTTTTCTGCATTCTTGCCATCCATCCATAGTGGGCATTCTCAAAGAGAGCAAAAAATTGTGGGGAGTCAGGGTTGGGTGGGCGTAGAAAAATCTAAGATAATACAATGATTTGTGCCGTCCAGCCCCCCACCCCCCATCTAAACCTTATTCAACAAAAGCTTATGTCTTAGTATTTAATTTGATATGGTTGGCTGTTGTGGGGGAAATGCTATAAAAAGACATATTAGTGGAGTAATAATTTTTAAAAGGTTGAGAAACACTGACCTGTGATGATAATATCAGTGTGTTTGAGAATGCCAAAGTCAGGGTGAGATGAAATTCACGTGAGGTGAATGAACAGTGAGCAGTTGCAGTGTGGCTTTGCACTTGGAGCTCAAGTGCATGTTTGTTTACATCACTTTACATTGGCTTTGGGGAGACATATGTATTGGTGATGGCAGGAGAGCCTGCTTTGCACCGGGCGAAGACCAGCGCTTGTTCTGCCAGCATCCTCCGTGGAAGAATGGATTGTCTAAAGGGAGGATGCCTCTGTTTCGTGTACTTGGAGCCAAAGAGGGGTGCAGAGTTAGGGAGAGGAAAACACAGGACATGAAAATACCCTCTAATTTCTTTGCTTTGCATGTCCTTAAGTAAACTGTGTTATTTTGTATATCCAAGCAACTCTAGGGATTTTTTTTTTCTTTTACCCATTCAAGATGGCTTATTGGCACATGAGCTCTGTGTTGGTTCTAGACCCAGCAACCCCACGGTCTCTCCAGAGGGCTGTGCTGGAAACCTTCTGTTCCCCATCTGTTGTCCTGGAAGGTGGAACCAGCCCTCCTGGGGCCTCATGAGGCCCATGAAAGATAGAACACCAGATAAGGGGCAGGTACCCTGCCTCTGCCCATGACCTTCTCTGTGACCTTGTGCACAGTGCTTGACCTCTCTGGGTTGGACTCTGAACACTAAAATCCCTTTTAGCTGCTATTTTAAGGACTTCTGAAGAAAATATACCAATGCTTTTCAAAATAAGGGAAAATTCTTAAAATATTTAGGAAACCCTCTCATTAGTGTTCACATTATCTATGTATATTTCATAAGGACATTTCAATTTTACTGTAAATTAGTAAATAACATCAAGAGGAATGTGTCTTCTGCTTTCTGGATACGACTTCATCCTCAGCTCATTGGGTGTGTCTGGTTCTGACACTGAGAAGTACGAGTTCTCAGTTCAGACCGTTCACCCATGGGACGCCCTGCATAGGTTTTACTTTATTGTTCTGAGTATATTTATATTTACTCTTCCTCCCTGAGATATTGATAACTTTTGGGTAAAGGTTTATACTTTTATTATTCATTTCTCTTCATGGAACAATAACAATATAACTCTCTTCAATATCTTCTTGATTCAAATAAAGGAAAATAATGGCAAATACTTTAAATTAAGTGTCCTTGAATGTTGAAGTTGGAAGTGTAGTTCCCTGTACCGCATGGTTTGAAAGAACGCTGGTCAGAGAATATTGCTGGTCACTTGTTTTGCAGGTTCTGGGCGAGTCAATGGCAGGGATTTCGCAGAATGCCAAGACCGGGGACCTCCCTGCCTTTGGGGAGTGCGTAGGGGTTGCGTCCAAGGCTCTCTGTGGGCTGACAGAGGCAGCAGCCCAGGTAAGTGACTGGTGGGTCCCCTTGCCCTGCAGTGCAGCCTGTGTCCTGTGCCAGACTGTAGGCCCCAGATCCCTGTGGGAGGCAGGGGGGAGGTCCAGCTTCAGTTCCTTGTTCAACTACTACTGCAGGAGCCGTGGGAAAGGCGTGGCTCCTGTGCCAGCAGAGACTTTTAGACAAGACACCAGCTGCTTGTCCCCCAGGAGCAGAGCAGCCTGGGAAGGACAGGGCGGTGCACTGAGTGCTGCAGACCCGGCCTGGAGGGTTTAGAGGCCAGTTTGCTTTCTTTTTCTAAAGGTCATGGGTACAGATGAGTTGCTCGGGCGGGCCGGGGGGAAGGAAGCGTCACATAATGCAAATTCTCTCTGAGGTTTTATAATTGTGAAAATCTTAGTCACAATCTTTTTAGCATCAGAGGGAGAAGAATTTAGATGCCATCACACAGAGGCATGACCAGGCATGTCTCCTGCTCTTGGACGGTCCTGTGCATTTCCAGTCATCATTGGCTCCTGTGACTGGAGCTTCAAAAATGTCAGCATTTGTTTTAAAGGAGTTGCCGTTTGACAATTGCTTTGAGCCCAGAAGATTATGGTAGACTAAAGAAAAACATCCCTAGGTTGGGGGATGAAATTATCTACCTTTATCCTGCCCCTCATATCTCAGGGGAAATAAATTAAGGCTCAAATTCCTGATCACAGATTCATTTTCTCCCTGTTATTAGTCTAACATATCCAGAGGGTTTAAAGAAAAGACCTCCTCTTGCAGCCTTTTGTCCTCTTAGAGACCAAATATTACTTTTGTCTTTTTCCTGAGCCATATACTCATTCTTCCTAGTTGCTATTGGAAATTCTGGCCTAGAAAATAAGGATGTGCCAGGCAATGAGATGAGACATCCTCATGAAGGGCATGCCCCAGGGCTGGCTGACCCAGCAGCTCCATGCCATCAGCGTGCACCCACATTTTTCTGCCTCTCCCATCTGCCAGCCAGAGGGTCATCTTCATGCTGAGGCTGAGTACCCTCATGGTCGTAACAGTGGCTGCCAGAAACAGTCAGGGCTGCATCCATCCTGGTTGATGCCTCACAGAAGAGCTTCTGGAGGCTTTCTTAAGAGCAAGGAGACTTTGTTCCCCAAAGCCTGTATCAAACTCTTGCTGGCATGTCCCTGGCCTGAGCTGGCATTCACCAGTCCATTGTTAATGACAAGACTACTCTGACCAACTTGCACTAAGGAGCTCCTAGGCATGGCTGCTGCATGTACATTGCGAGACCGTTGTCCCCCATGGGCCTATCCGGGAGCACAGAACCTGAGCTGCAGTTTTCCTGCTTTCTTTCCAGGCTGCGTACCTTGTCGGCATCTCTGATCCAAACAGCCAGGCAGGCCACCAGGGCCTTGTGGACCCCATCCAGTTTGCCAGGGCTAACCAGGCTATCCAGATGGCATGCCAGAATCTGGTGGACCCTGGCAGCAGCCCGTCACAGGTAACCATGGGGCAAGGATAGGCAATCTGTGAGTCTATAAGCTCTTGTAGGTGGGTTTGGGACAGTGGGAGAAATAAAGAATACTCTTCTTACAGAGCAAATGCAGCTAATGCAGCACTGTAGATAGTGACTCGGAAGGGTATTACAAATTGTGGTGAAAATGGAAATGTGTAGGTGCTCTGAAATGGGATGCTGCAAGGCTGTAGGAGTAAAATAATCACCATGAGGTTCATCAGGAGTCTCACAATTCCATTCAGTTCAGGGGACATACACTGAGGGCTTGTTCTCTGCTCAGCACTAAGGGTCAACATGAGTCTGACCCAATGCCAATGCCCTTGGCTCGTAGTCTGATGGATAGAGTTTGGAAAATGAGTGACTGGGCTTTGATGACAATGCCAGGAATGCACAGAGGAAGGTGTGCTGAATGTTCTGAGCGGCTGTCAGAGGTCACATCACAGAGGAGGTAGCACCGAGTCAGGTCTCAAAGTTGGGCATAATCCACAGAACATAAAGGAGCCACAGACATTTTAGGCCTAGACAGCATGTGACATTCCATGGCACTTGAAATACCTGAGTGCATGGATTCCCATTCACTCACCGAAGCAGTGTGTGCTGAAAGGAGCACGAACTGGCCTCTGTGGGGTCTCAGAGGCAGCCTGTGAGTGACATGTTCATTGCGAAGCCTAGGACCAGCATTCTCCAGACAGGAGATGGACCCGAGTAAAGGAGACAATAGAGGGAAGATCTGGACCTAAAGCAGGCCTCAGAGCTGGCTTGTAAGGTATCAGTGCACCTGAGATCCCTTACCTGTCTAGTCAAAGCCAAAGGGGTGTTACCAGCCTCAGCAATGTAAATCAGGTGGATTCAGGAGAGCAGGTTGGTTTTGTGGGTGGGGGATGTGGGGAGAGGGTGGAGCCTGGGAGATTTCTGAGCCAGACCACCTAATAAGGTACCTACATGAGGCAAAAGCTATCGTACCTTGACATTTATATTATTTATCTCAACCTGTACTCTCCAACGTGGCAGGCACTCGCTGTTGAAATGTAGCTAGTCCTGATTGTGATAGGCCACAGGTATAACATACACACTGGACTTTGAAGACTTGGTATGATAAGAAAAGACTGTAAAATATCATTAATAATATTTTCAAATTGATTATATGGTGAAATATGAAATATTTTGGATATTTCAAGTTTAATAAAATATATTATTTAAATTAATTTCTCTTGTTTCTCTACTTATTTTATTCAATAACATGGCTGTTTGAAAATTACCTATGGGGTCCACAGTATACTTCTCTTGGGCCTAGACCCTGGACCGAATGCTTCCTCCCTGGGGGCTCCAGAGCAGCCGACTGCACCTCCTTTAAGGCTCTCTGGAGCCCAGCCCACGCCTGCCACTACGTCAGCACCTGCTTTCCTTTTCTTGGTTTAGTCTCTCTTGCTGAATAATTGCTATCCTCTCCTTTTGTGGAGTGACTTTGGGGGTGGCAGAGCTAGACACACGTGTTATAATCACATGGGCCCTGCACCTGTGAGTTGAAGAGGAATCTGGGGCTCGGGACCAGGGTGGACTCCTCTGAACTGGAGCCCTCTGCACTGAACATGGGGTGCCCCCAACCCAGCTCCATGCTTTATAGGTTCTCTCAGCTGCCACGATTGTCGCCAAGCACACCTCAGCCTTGTGCAACGCCTGCCGCATCGCCTCGTCCAAGACGGCCAACCCAGTGGCCAAGAGGCACTTTGTTCAGTCAGCCAAGGAAGTCGCCAACAGCACCGCCAACCTGGTGAAGACCATCAAGGTGGGTGACTGGACTGAGGCCACAGGAATCCCTGTAACGCCTGTGGCAGGAATGTGTGGGATTTGAGCTCTGCTTTCCCAAGACTTCTTTCCAGTGAACTTTCACGTCTAATTCGGTCACGGGATTGAAGTCACTGAGGAGCCCCTTACTAGTGGAGATAAGCATCATGGGAAACTAACAGCCTGGGTTTTTACTAACCTCCCAGATAGCTAAGGGGGGACACTCCCTGAATTCAGTGCATGAGAAGCTTAGGAGCAGGAATCTAGAAGGGATTGGCTTTGGGGCATCTCTTAGCAGTATGGTGGTTAGCAAACAGCCTGCGTTTACTTAAACTATGTGCTCATGGGGGGCGATTTTGATGGAGCTGGTGGAAGAGTCTGCCATTGGTAGTAGATCTGGATCAAGAGAAAAAGTGGAGGGAGAGGGAATGGCAAATTATGGGAAAATCACTTTAATCTAAAAAAACCAACTTCATCTATCCTGTGGTATATATTCTGTTTATAGTTGATTAAATGTTTACCATGGAGTGTCAGGTTTTTAAAGCAGATCATTCTGTGTTTATAGCAAGTTCATGGGGACCATGGTGAGGTGGGAATTGCAGTAGCTAGAATGTAACGTTTGTTGAACCACAAACCCTGTCTTCCCTAAGTGAGGACCAAGCAGGCAGGGGCAGCTGACCCTGTGTGAAGAAGCCACAGCCTGGGCAGCAGACCACAGGCAGAGAGCCCAGTGCATGCCCCCAGCCCATCCCCCTCTAAAGGAGATTATTGTGCAAGGCCAGCTACCAGTTCTGTGCAAACCAGGTTATGCAGGAGTGAAAGGCATTGGAGGGTAAACACTTGATTTAAGGATTTCCATGCTCATTGAGATAGGACGGTCTGCTTTGTTGCTGGGCAAGCCCTGGAGTAATGGGACTTCCCCTCACTACCTCCAGAGGATAGGGCACTAGGCCCCTCACTTTCCTTTCACCACACAGAGCCACTTTAATCACATGGGGACATCCGTCAACAGGCTGAGCCAAACGGAGGTAAAGAAGAGAAGACGGCCCAGCAGCAGTTGGCAGCTTGTGGGCCCGAGCCTGGGATAGGTGCCCTAGTCAGCAATTTCTTAGCTGTTTAAACAGAGTCTAGAAACAAAAGTGACAAAAGAAAAAGAAAAAAAAAAAGAAATCTGTCTCTGTAGAGACAATAGTGTGGGTTCAAAATGAAAAAATTAAAGTCCATGTTCCTGGAATCCTGGTGGCAGCTCACCGCAATGACCATCATAGCTCATGGTATTGGAAGTTAGTAAAACTTACTTTTTTAATGGTTGGCTTATGCAAAGCCTGTTCCCAGTGTGTTGCGTCTATTGCTCCTTCAGTCTGCATGACCACCCAGTGATGGTCATTCCCATTTTGCAGACAGGACACCGTAGCAACAAGGAGGTTAAGTAACTTCCCCAAGGTGACCCAGCCAGTGAGCAAACCCGTATCCCCTGCTCTGTCCACTCTTAGTTCTGCTCTCACCCCTGGCGATGCTGTTCCAATCCTCTGCATGAGGAGACTAATTTGTCTCACTGACCTGGGAGAAATACCTTGATGTATCTGCAGTGTGTGTGCAAAGTTTGGGGGAAAATGGGGAATAGAGTGAGGGTGATGGAAAGACAGCAAGAGAATTGAAAGTAGTGACATCATTGCTTGCTTGCATTATTAACTGATTTCAGTTCAGCTTGGTCATTTTCTGATTTTTTTTTAAAGGCTATATTTAGATGGACCATGGGAGGGAGGGAGGGAGCGAGGGAGGAAGGAGTCTTCAGAAACTCCTGAAAACCTTTCTTTTCTGCTTCCTCCTTGGCTTTTAAATCCTTCATATCGCTGTTGCAAGAGCTCATCTTTTCAGATTCTCCTCACAGTGTCAAACCCTCTCTGCAGCTCCCTGCAGCAGATGAGCTCTTGGGATGGCCTGGAAGACAGGCCTGTGCAGAGCACCAGTGAGGGGTGCAGGGTGCTTGTCGTGTGGAGAAGGTGAAGCCCTCAGGTCCCAGGAGTGCACCAGGAGTCGGTAGCAATGCCTGAGGAACAGACGCAAACCTGTGCCCTCCGACTTGCCGAAATGTACTTGTTCTTTAGTTCCCATAGGGTGGCAGGGTTTGCTGGGTACCATAAGCTTTGTTTTTAATTTACTGATAGGAAAGTGGTAAAAAGCCATTTCACTGCAGCACACCATACCATGTACTGAAGAGATTTCCTTTTTTAAGGAATGGCAAAGAATCCTCTCATATAATAAAACCAATGAATATTCAATTCCCTGCATGCCTAAGACAGCTAGCTACCCGTAGAGCTGCCTTTTGCTCTAAGTTTTACACTTCTTAGTGTTTTTTCCCTCTTTAACCTCGAGAGTGTGCCCAAGCCTAAATTCCAGCTGGCATGCCCTTACCGTCACAAAGAAAGGAGGGAAGCCAGGGAGGAACATCGGGGAGCAGGGAGCAGATAACCTGGCAGTGGGTTATGAGCACCCATGGAGAACGTGTGTCTCCAAGAATCTTAAACCCCCACGGATGGCATTCTTTAAAGTGCCAAAGCATGGCTCAGTGAGAATAAATATCTTCGCCCTGCTTCCTGCCAGGGCAGATTAGGAGCACACAGACCCTCACTAAGGTTCACTGGTCACCTTTCCACTGGTCACCACGTGTAATGCTGCCTGCTTTTCCTGCTTCAGTCAGCTCATTACCTAGTCTCAAATCAGATGTGTGGAATGGAATGCAATTTTAACTGTGCAGCCTCTCGGGGGTGGGTGCCAAGTAGAAATTGTGCAACAGCAGCATTTGCTTTTCTGAGAAGTTGGAGCATAGCCTTGCCTCTCGTAGCAGAGTTGAAGCTCAGGGTTTTTCGAGTAAGCATTTCAGGTACCAAAGACACCAGCCAGATCCAGTTGTCATTAATCAATTTCACTTGGCTGTACATATTTTTTTTTTCTTTTGGCCATCCTTCTGTTTGGATTAGTAAAGTAGGTGTCTTCAGAAAAAAAAGAAGGAAAACAAAAAAACCTCTTGGGCTTCTCATATGCATTATTCTTGTTGACCTTGTCTGAAAGGTTGGTAGGAGAGAAAGGAGCTGGGAGTCTTGGGTTCTGGTTTGAGGCATGACCGTGGCATAGCCTGTCCCTTTCTAGGTGTTGGCTTTCTCATTGGGAACGTTGGAGATTTGTGATTAAATGATCTTTAAGGTTTCTTCTGACTCCCAGAGTCATGAACCTGTGGTGCTGCTGGCACATGCAGAAACTGTTACTCCCCGCTCCCAGTGAGATTCTGCCATGTGAGCACAGCCCAGGGGTCGCAAATACCCTGTCCCTATGGGTCCTGGGTGCCCAGCTAAGGGAACCCACCCATTCTCTGTCAGGGCTGACATTCTGTGACTGGACAGCCTACACGAAAGCTGCTGTGCCTGCTTACAGCATCTCCCGTGGGCAGGCTTGAGCATTCGGTTCCCTCAGTTGGCTCGGCCATTCCCAGGGCGGAGACAGCACTCACAAGTGAACCGGTGTCTGTGTGCGAGCCATCCTTTCTGATGCTAAATGCTTCCTTTGGAGGAAATAGCTTTTTCTTTTTGAAAATGAAAAAACGTTGATGTAGGTTCGTGTTCTGTTCCACATTATTCAAGGTCTTGTCCTGTGAATAGTAATGTGCTAAATTCTGTGTGGCTTTAGGACTCATGCTCAAAGAAAAAAATCTTCATCTTACTGGTGCAGCTTATGAAACTGCACAATTAGAAAACCACTCCTTAGGTTTTCCCTCAGGTAATCATCTTTATTTGAGTAAGTTCAACTAAGGGCTGTTGGCTTCATCAGGTACCTGCCTTCCAAATGGGCTGGGAGGGTTGTGGAAGGTAGAAAACAGGGTGGGAAGAGTGTGGAGAGGTCAGACGCAGGAAAAGTGAGCAGCACTAGGGGGAAGCTTGGCATCTGCCATTCAGCTAGAAGCCATGTCATCCCACCTGTAGGGGGCGTGACTGGCCACCGGTGGTGCTGGGATGTGAGTTCCTTTGATAACCAAAGTCCACTCCTGCCATCTGCCTGCATCACTGGTTTGCCTATGCTGGGTCCACTCCCTACAGGCTCCTGCTATGGGGCACCCACGCTGCCTGTCACTGTATCCCAAATTGCTCTGCAGCCTGATAGGGCCTGACCTCAAGGAGTCAGTGTAAACGGCACAGCAAGGTGTGAGTGCCAGGTTTACATCCATGTTGCTGGTGTCTGGCCCAGTGGAGACAACAGGCACCAAATCAGTGGTTAGTGAGCACACAAGTGGCAGTTAGAACTGAGGCCATATACATGAGCAAGAAGTAGCAGGCACGTGGGGTTTCCACTGGGCCCAAAGGGTGGCAGAATCAGAGAGTGTTAAGGCAGAGGTAAGAGCCTGTCCGGTGGGGAATGGCATGAACTGAGGCCATGCACAGCATTAGCAAAGATGGTAAGTCAGCCAGGTTCATGGGAATTCCTCTGAAAAGACTAGCTTGGTGGATGTGTAGTTATTGTCCCAAGCTGCCAGCACTTGATGGGAACATAGTTGTTATTCAGAAATAGCCTTTAATCTGATTGTGCCTGCCTTCACTTGCCTTAATGAAAAATAGAAATATGTCCATCTCGGGTCTGGGCAGTTTCATAATGCTGGTGCCTCTGTTTTTCTGTTCACTAGCTGTCTAGATCGGCATTTAAAAAGTGCTCCTACAGTTAAATTAAAAGTTGAATTAGTTGTTTAGTGAGGAAATTTACGTTCTTTTACAAAGATAACTGCCTTCTTAAATGTGGCTCTTTGCTGGGAGGTGGGGGTGCTATCGCCAGACCACAGGTTGTTGGCTCCGACAGTCCTGTTCTTCAGCAGGTGCAGCCTGGGGTTGGGGAACCTCAAATCCAGGTGTTAACGTTTTGTGAGGCAGCTTGGCATGGGTCACAGGCCACATTCCTGGATTCTCATCCATCCGAGCCAGTAATCAGCAATGCAACTGATCATTCACTGCCATTGTGTTACCTGCTGCTAATTTAAAAAAAGAAAAAAAGCTACTGAAGCATAAGATGGACAAAAGAAAAAACCACACAAATCATGTGTATAGAGCTCAGTGAGTTTTCTCAGGCTGAACACACCTGGTAACTACAGCCAGATAAGACACGGAGCACAGCCAGCCCCCGGAAGTCCTGCTGGTGCTCCTTCTGTCATACCTGGCCCAACCCCCTAAGTGAGCTTCACGTGTGTTTGTACTTTGTATAAGTGGAATCATACAGTAGGTACCCTTTTGTGTCTGACCCCTTTAACTAAATGTTTTATTTGTGAGATTTGTCCACAGTGTTGGGGTTAGTTCTGGTCTGTTCCTTCCCAGCGGATTCCATTTTGCTCATTTCAGGAGGGTGGATATTCAAGCCCTTCCTCCACTGGTCATTCAGGGACATTGAGCTAAAACTTAGAAAAAGTCAAAAGTGCTACACAATGTAAAGTATTTTTATAGTTTGGGAGGAAATAGACCTAGTTGGAGTGAAAATGGAGAGGAAGAACCCAAGAGTTACCATGTCAAAAACGGGGAAGAAAGTGGTTCAGCCGCAAGGTCTGGCAACACGGCTCAGAGGGAGTGAAGAGCAGCGTGTTATTTGAATTCATTTCTGCCTCACGTGAATGGCCTGTTGATGGCCTGTGAGGCCAGCTGTCCCGTGAGCCACACATTCAGCTTTATTTCTTATAATTGCTAACTGAGCCCTGCTGCTTGATAACAGAGATCTCACTAATTCATCCTTATTTATTACTTATGAATTCACCAAACATTTTGTATTCCCACTAAACCACCTTCTTTCTCTGGAAGGTGATTGCCGTGGCCCCAGAGTGATTTGTGCTTCTCAGTGGGGTAAAGTCTCCATGTTGTGTCCCATCAGGCCCTGGATGGGGATTTCTCTGAAGACAACCGCAATAAGTGTCGCATTGCCACCGCCCCCTTGATCGAAGCCGTGGAGAACCTGACAGCCTTTGCATCCAACCCTGAGTTTGTCAGCATTCCTGCCCAAATCAGCTCCGAGGTAGGGAGACTTTGGCAGGTGCTGTGGGGCACTAAATGAGCCCAAACAGTGAAGAACTCCTGAAGGTCTCTCTGTCATCACGTAGGCTTTGTTATTGTTGTCAATGATGCATGCACAGAGTTAATGAAACTCAATGTCTGTACATGTCTTAAGAGGTAATGCCTTAGCTTTATATGTTGAGAACAATCTCTCTGCATAGGTTTGGGGCTGATTCTTGGTAAGTGTCCCACACAGAAATGATATTTAAGGAGGGAGCGGGGACCCAAGTTCTCACCATCGAGGCCCTGTGTGAGCCAGCCTCCCTGGTTCCCTACCCTCTGTGTTCCCTTCCAAAGAACAAAGGCAGTGACTCGGTAAAGGACAGGACCTTCCAGGGCCCAAGTCATTCACTCTATGCAGTCTGTGCCTGATCCTTCTGCTGTCTGTCCCCAGGGCTCCCAGGCACAGGAACCAATCCTGGTCTCAGCCAAGACCATGCTGGAAAGCTCATCGTACCTCATCCGCACGGCACGCTCACTGGCCATCAACCCCAAAGACCCACCCACCTGGTCTGTGCTAGCTGGGCATTCCCACACTGTGTCTGACTCCATCAAGAGTCTCATCACCTCTATCAGGTTAGTTTCACCTCCAGAAATTGCTAGGGACCTGCATCTGAACAGGGCAGGTGGGAAATAAGTCCATTAGAACTTGTATTTCATAACAGTGTGGTCAAACATTATCATCATGTTTTTCTTTCCTTCTTTGGGATCAGTGGCAGCACCAGTCACCATAATAACAGCTGAGTTTATGTCAGATACTCTTCCAAGCATTTTACCTGTATTATCTCATTTGATTATCACAACCACCTTGGAAAGTAGATACTACCATTGTCTTCCTTTCACTGATGAGAGAATTGAGGAAGGAAGGGTTGAGGTAACGTTCCCAAGGTCAGCCCCAGGCCTGATGGCTCCAGTTCCGGCCTTTCCCACCTTTGTACCACATTGTCTATAGCCAGGAGCTTAGGCAGAGAGCACCGCTGTTTGCTTAGCAGGATTTGGGGTTCCTTATTTTGCTAATAAGATAAAAAATTGTTCTAGGTCCCATAGTATCTCTAGGCACCTCTGGCCTCCTTGGTGATAGTAGGAGCCTGAGAAAATATCCCCTAAGTAGACATAAAATTTCTGAGGTTGACCAAAGTCAGTACCCCATGTCATGGAATGCATCCTTTTTAGTAGTTATATTTTGTTTTCCAATTACTTTCAAAACTCAGGACCATGGTTAACTTTCTTAATGAATTACAAAGAAAATTTCATGAAATATTTTAATTTCTCCCTTAACCGAGGACTTTGTGAATAGTATGCAATATAGAGAGCATAATATGGTTGCCCTGGAAATAGCACTGACTTTTTTTTTAAGTGAGGATTCCGTGCTTGAGCCAGTGAAAGGATAATCCAAGTCCAGACTGTTGCATTTGCAGTTGTCTGGCACCAGCCTGCGGTGGAGGGCAGCACTACAGCCTTCTCACCAGAAATAAGCAGTTAGCACACGTGTTCAACTAAGAAATGCAATGGGCGTGCAGGATGGTGTTGCTGAGCAAGTGTCAGGGGTTGTCTCTTCAAATTAAGCAGCCAAGTGGGGCAGAGAGCAGGGAGGGGCTCCTGGCTCACCAGTGCAGGGGTGGGTTGTGGTCCTTGCACCCCAAGGGCCTATTTAACTCCCTCTGTCCTTTCCAGGGACAAGGCCCCTGGCCAGAGGGAGTGTGACTACTCCATCGATGGCATCAACCGGTGCATCCGGGACATCGAGCAGGCCTCGCTGGCAGCGGTCAGCCAGAGTCTGGCCACGAGGGATGACATCTCCGTGGAGGTATGCTGGGGCTCGGTGGCCAGCTTGGAGGCCTCTGGAAGTGCTGAAGAATCTCAGGACCAGGCTTGGGGGGATGGGTGAATGGGACCAACATGTTTCGGGATAGGGTAGGACAAATGCTGAGCAGGGAATGGTGGTTTAGTGGAGGAGCACGTATCCTCCTGGGGGTTCAAATGTGGCTAAAGTTTGAAGAAAGATCAATGTCTGATAAGAACAAGTTAGAGCTGGGGTTGCTATGTTCAGTTTAACACATCAGCAGAGCAGATGTAAGCACAACATTGGGAACACCTCGCTGTCATCATATTTCATTGATGCGCTTTTTGACTAATGGGCACATTTAGCATTAAATTCTACACATTTGGTCTATTCAGAGATAACGGATGGATTTTTTTCCCCTAAGTTACTCAATATCTGGTATTTGGGGACCTTTTGCATTCCGTTGTTAATTCGGAGCCACTTTGCCTTTTCTTGCCACTTTTTCCTAAGTTGAGAATGGAGTTTTCCTACTTTGATCCTTTGTGTTTTTTCTATTATCTGTCCAAAAGCCTCTGAGTATACTTCCTTATTCTTGTTGAACATGCCTGACACTCAGAAGGTGCTTAATAAAAGTGGATGGTCTCTTTACCAACGTTTCTCTTTCTGCCACTGAGCTCATCGACAGTGAACTGTGCAGCCCATCTCAGGGAGTGGGCCCAGAGCTGATACTGCTCATTTTTATTAATAGAGCTGTTTCACCTCAGCTTCATGCAACCACCACCCATTTCCAAGAAAAGAAAGAAGGAATAAGCATTTTCATCCTGTGCAGAGTGTTGGAATTCTTGTTAATCTGTTTTTCAAGTAGAATATGAACACAGAAAAGTATGCAGAAGTGTGCAGCTTGATTAGTCATCAAAACTAAGCACAGCCTTTAACCCGCATCCTGATCAAGGAACGAAGGTGGCCAGCACCTCAGAAGCCCCCTCACGCTCCCGCCCTGATACCTTCCCTCCCGGTGCATATCCTCTGCCTTCCTCCCTAGGAAGAAAACCCTCTGCTTTAACTGCACGTGCTCCCTACTTGCACCACATTTTATTTAACAAGCCATCTGTAATAAGACATTGCTGGAATATTCTTGAACTCTTGACCAGAGTGTAGTCACATTATAAGTGAGAAGATAAGGAATTAACTAAATAAGACCCTTGGAAATCTGGGGGTTTCTCACTGCCCTCCTCCATCTCTTTATCTCTGTCTGTTTTTCCTTTTTTCCCAGGATTTTGTTTTCATGTTAGACTGCTCATCTTGGTGACTAAATCTGCTCAAAGCTCCCAACCCGTATGCAGCATTGTCCAGTGGGAAGGGACCGAGTCTCATTTCTGATGAGCAGGACAGTGTCCCTTCTCAGGAATTGCATCCAGTCCCTGCTAGTATGCAAACCTCAAATGGCCAGTGTCGTGACATTTTAAATCCTTACTCTATCCAGCAAAGCTCCTGTGAAGATTCCTGCAAAAGGATCTAATCTTTCCCACCGTTAGCTAACAATCTCCTTCCCCTCTCACTCCAGCATCACCGAGTACCTTGCCCTGTCTCTCTATGGCATGCACTCAGTTCCTGGGGATGCAGAGATCAAACTCTCTCAGACCTGAGAAGAAAAGCCTTGAGGATGTCATTTTCGGTGACTGTGTCCACATCACCAAGTACAGTGGATGGAGAGCCTGAGCTGGTGGGCTCGGTGGGCTTCTCCCCTGGCATTTCCACAGGGTGGCATCTGAGAAATGGTCCTGCTTCCAGAGAAGTGACCTCATTTTCACGTCACCTACTCCCCTGCTCCCTTAAGGAGTTCTTAGTTCTGAGGATATAGTGACCTGGATGGTCCCTCAGGCCCACTGTTAGTTGTCTCCATTTGGACAAAGTTGTCTTCTCTTCTTGGAAAGGCATGGCTGGTCCACAGTTCAGGAATTATGCTGAATAACCCAGTGGAAAGATGCCAGTAGCATCAGCTGCGACTGTGATTGGTGGGAGGGAGAGGCCAGCAGGAATAGTGTTCCTCAGGCCTGCCTTGTGTCACTCATGGGTGCTGCTGGGGAGGGGGTCCCAGCCCGGAAGAGCTGAGGACCCCTGGCCTGGGGAGGGGCAAGGAGAGCAGCAGTTTGATGACGTGCCCAGGCACTTCAGTGTCCACTTCTTGTGGCCTCTCTTGTCGTTCACACGGGCCTTTCTAAATCAGTGTGCCTACATAAGGAACCGGTATGGGGTGAACTTGACAGCTTTCTCTCCTCATCAGGCCCTGCAGGAGCAGCTGACTTCAGCAGTCCAGGAAATCGGGCACCTTATTGATCCCATCGCCACAGCGGCTCGGGGAGAAGCAGCTCAGCTGGGACACAAGGTGATGTGCACCCAGGGGATCCTGCTGAGCATGCTCATGGGAGGAGGTGGGGGGAGTTTTTATTGATTCTGTTACTGTTCCCAAAACCCTGGTGCCAGCTCTTGTGCCTGGGTCCATGCTGGCTTAAATGATGGAAAACAATACTCAACCTCCCTCCAAAAATGTCCCCTTCAGCATCTCTTTTCACCTGGTGTTGAGACAAAAACTCCAGGGAACTTTTTCTGGTTATGGTCAGACTTTCTGCCCTTGAGGCATTTATAGTTGTCTGTGGCTCATGACCTTTGCTGAGATACACCAGAAATGAAAGTCGATGTCCCTAGCCTGCTGTCCGTCACCTATTGGCCCTGGCTGGCTGGCTTCATTCTCATGTATTTCAGGGGTACATTGTTCTTCCATGGCCTCTATTTTATTACCTATTTTCACACATAAGGAAGCAAAGTGAACTTGCAAATTTCACTCTGGACAATTAAAGCTTCCCTACGTGGCCACCCCAGAGGAGCCCTCCAACCTGTGGTGTTATAATAAGTGCCAAATAATGTTTGGCCTGTATGGTGTTCATTCTGCAAATCCTTCATGGAGAGTTGGCTCATCAAGCAGCCCATGCCTCCGCAGAGAGAGGGCAGAAATTGGATTTTTAACAACATTCGAGGCTACCTACCAAGGCAGCTGTCAGTATCAATGTGCATATCAAGAAATCCAGGAGCCAGAATTGTCTCTGTAGATATCGATTTTAGGAAATCAATATTCCTGCTTTTTTAAATTGCAGAACAGCTTTAGGGCCTACTAAGCTTGCTGCTGGTGTTGCAAGGAGAGGTTTTTGAGATTTAAAGTGGTCAGTGCCTCTGCCTTTTCAAGGGTAGCAAATTTTATTTCTCAGTTGAGTTCCTTTAAAGTAAGAAAGGGGCTTGCCCCGCTGTGGGAGGAGGTTTGCAAGGGCAGAGGGACCGACCTGGGGGCTGCAGCTACTGCCTGTGTGTGTTCTGCCAGGAAACCGTTTGGCAAAGAAGCTGGGCTTTGTTTCAGCAGTTACTTTTCATTCCAGTAGGAATTTCATAAGAAAATACTTTTACACTTCTGGAGCAACATCCTTGTCTCTGCAGATACATTGTTAGTGAGGAAGGTTTATTCCCTTGTCAGTGGGTGGCATCAAAAGAATAACACGTTTGCATCACTTGAGTCATAAATTTGCCCCTGGCCCTTTGGCTAAACCAGTCTGACTTTCTAAAGGGGAGTTGGGACAAAGGCAGCCTAGGGACCTCTGCCCAGAAGAGTTGTGGACTAAGAGTTGATATCCACATGGTCCCAATGCTTCATTACAGTGCCCAGGGGCATCCTGGATCAGCTTCAGAATCACCTGGAAATGCTGAGTGCAAATTCTTAGACTCACCTGTATTAGTTTTCCCATGGCTGCTGTAACAAATTACTAACTAATTACTAATTAAACCGGGTGGCTTAAAACAACAGAAATTTAATCTCGCACAGTTCTGGAGGCCAGAAGACCAGAATCAAGGTGTTGACAGGGCCAGACTCTTTCTGGGGGCTTCAGGGGAGAAACCATTCTTCACCTCTCCCAGCTCCAGGTGGCCCCTGGCGTTCCTTGACCACGTCATGCCAATGTCTGCCCCTGTGGGCACACTGTCTCCCGCTCTTCTGTTTGTCTTCCCATTCTGTCTCTTACAGGGTACTTGTCACCAGATTCAGGGCCTACTCAAGTAACCTAGGACGATCTCATGATAAGATCCCTAAATATACCTGCAAAGACCCTTTCCTCAGTGAGAGCACATTTTTTGTGGGTTCCGGGGGTTTGGACGTGGACATGTGTGCTCTGCGGGCCACCATTCAACCCTCTCTGCCAGCTTGGGCTGAGTGAATCAACATCATGTACCACATGCTCAGAATTCTGTTATTTTAACTTCCGGGCTAGCCCAGGAGAGGACGTCTCCTGTCCTGTCGTGTCTCTCGAGAACAGAATGTGTTAGCTCCCTAAACACAGGAGAAGACTCGTCCCTTTTAAAACCTTTGCCCCCAATACATGAAGAATAATATGTGACACAACATTTGAGTGCCTACTACATGGCAGGCATTATGCTAAGTGTTTTCACATAAATCAATTTAATCCTCCTAACAATAGTATTGAGTTTAGTGCCACTATTAATCCCAATTTGACAGAGGAGGAAACGGGCGTTTCATCACCGGAGGCAGTCTGCCCGTGATTTCCCAGTGAGGAGCTGGCAGGGAGGGTTCCGTCCGATGCAGCGGCTCCAACACTAGAGCTTCTCTTGGTCACCCAGCCACACGGCCTCCGTGGGGAGGTCGGGCGCCAGCTCAACTGCAGTTGATTATCCTCAGCACACAGCAACCCTTGACATCTTACAGTTGCGTTGATGAAATTTACTTTTAAAACACTAGAACTAATCTGGAGACCATGTAAGAGTGGAATTCATTAAACAGTCTCACTCTGAGTACATGTGGGACACATCCTGAGCCCTGACCCCTGACGACCTGTCGTGCATGGTTCCCTTTGGCGGCGACTCCGGTGTGCTTCCTGGGCACGAGAAGGAAATCCAGTGCACATGTGTGGGGCTGCCACCTGGGGTTGGCCGAAGGAGGTGGGGGGCCCCCACATCCAGCCAGGCCACGCGTCTTGGCATCAGCTGCGGCATCAGTCGCACCTGCTCATCACAGGATGCAGAGCCCCGTTAGAGTTCATACAAATCACCAGAAGGGCCAGCAGCAGGCCTGCACACGTGCTCTGAAACCTATCTGTAAGGTAACTGGAATCAGAGATTTTTTTTAAAAAAAGACAATATGTTCATGGCTGGCTGACAGACAGCCTTGTCTCACTGTAAGCTTTAAATTTTGAAACCCCACGTTGCCCCAACCACCATGCCCCCACACACAAACTCCCACCCCCTGCTTTCTTTCTCACCCAGCGGCTACTGCTGCGCATGTGAAGCGGGCTTCCTACTCACTTCCCCTCACACACTTCTTTTTCCGCCTGACGGGAGCAAGCACGAAGGGACTTGCTCTTTCAAGGTTAGAGCTTAAATACACTTGATGGGAATAACGTGGCCATTAGCAACCATCACACAAAATGAGGAGCTGGAACGGAATACTGTAATCTTTGCGTTTCATCTGAGTGGGAATAGATTATGATACCTGAAGCAAACACAGCAAAAGGTTAAAATGTAATGTTCTGGATGTTAGGTCAACGAGTGTTGCTGTGTTTTCTGGGCCTTTACTTTAAGTACTTTACAAAGCAACAAACAAGTACCAAACAGTAAACTGAAATCCAATATGACAACTTAGCGGAACTGGAAGGAACAGGAAAAGCAGCAGACTGTGCAGTGGTGGCCGAGAACCTGGGAGTGGACTGGGACACCAGCTCCATCTCAGCCCCGCCTTGGCGGCTTGAAGCGGAACAGGTCACGTCACCTGTCTAAACCTCCAGTTCTTCCTTTGTACCGCCTCCCACAGTTGTTATGAAGATTAGATGAGCAAATGGAGGGCAGGCATTTGGCAGAAAGGCTGGCAGCGGGATGCCCCCGTCAGCGCTGTGCTGTGTGGCGCTGCGGCACCCAGCTGGGGAGTCTGGGTGAGCGTATGTGCGTCCCTGGTGCTGCCCACCTGGCAGTAGCGCTCTGCTGGAGCAGTGGTGAGCTGTTGTGATAGGCTTTTTTGTTCTCCTAGGTTTAGCTGAGCATAAGCAGAACATCTAGGCTGCTGTGAAGTCATTTTTGCTTTTATTCCAAATACACTTCATTTGGTCAAAATGCACAGGACAGAGGGCAGTTGGATTGGCATCCTAAAAACAGGCGCCTTTTCCTCTCAGTCTTTTCTCATCTGCTCTGCTCCCCTGCCCCTCTCCCCTCCCCCTTCCTTCTTAGTCTTTCAAAAGCTTTTCCATTTGTGAAATTAAAATTTGTAAAATTCTCAGTCCGAACTCTGGATCTTAGAAAAGACTTCTTAGCACTTAGACCATGACAAGAGATGAGACAGAGCGCTCCCCAGAGGAAGTAATAGTTCCAAGCAAGAGTTTGTGAAGCAGCAAGTACATTCAAAAGCACAGTAGAGCAGTGACTGAATGAGTAAGGTCTAAGGATCCGGTGTATAACATGGTGACTATAATTCATGATACTGCATTGCGTAATAGAAAAAAATTACAGAAAATGGAGTTTGGCAAACCTGACTCTCCTTGGGAGTCACCCCATCCCCAGCCCCTCCCCTCCAGTGAGTGGGGCCCCTAAAGCAGACGCATGTATTCACATGATGCACCTGTGGCTTTTTTGTCTTGAAAGGTGACACAGCTGGCGAGCTACTTTGAGCCCTTGATCTTAGCTGCGGTAGGAGTTGTCTCCAAGATTCTGGACCATCAGCAGCAGATGACGGTGCTGGACCAGACCAAGACACTTGCGGAGTCTGCCTTGCAGATGCTGTATGCAGCCAAAGAAGGTGGAGGGAACCCCAAGGTACAGCTCAGGATGCTGGGGACTCACTCAGGACCACTGAGAAGCCATCATGTTCCTCTATATTATGTCCCTCCAGGGAAAACACCTCCAGTTCTTAGTTGGTGGCATTTGATTTACCATTCAGAGGTGGGAAGTAATCTTCTATTGGCCTTCCCAGGGATCTTTCAGAGGAAAAATAAGTATACATATTTAATGCATATTTATAAGTTGGGGTTTTTTTCATGGCAGAATGTGAAGCAGGTTTCCTTGGGGAAGAAAAACATATTTTGTGGGTCTTACAGGAATAGGAAACTGTAATACCCACCAGCACCCACACAGCATTGCCACCCAGCTTGCACAAAGCAAGGCTCCATGGTTTCCCAGAGAATGTCCTTTCCATTCCTGGTGCTCAAGTTCAGAGCAAACCGTGGTACAAGGTCACTCATGGCCTGTGTTGCTATTGCCTCGGGAACAGTAGTGTAATATGAAAATTCCCCACGCCGCTTTGCAGGTGGAACATTTCTTCACTCCAATGTGTGACCCAGCTACTAAAAGTGGCCAAAGATGACAACAGCAGGTCACTTTCCCTCCGGGATGATACTTGAGTCGGAGTGGTGGTTTTACTTGTGAAGCTGTGGCACACCTTGATTCCACAGGGTGCTGGTCCCTGGCTAGGAGGTCAGGGGCTTCTCCTGCTGTTTGTACATTCTAGCAGCTGCCCCCTTGTGATCAATCTGGTATTTTCTTTTTTTAATCCTCACTGAGGATATATTTATTGATTCGAGAGAGAGAGAGAGAGACAGAAACATCAATTGGTTCCCTCCTGTGTGCACCCCAACCAGGACTGAACCTGCAACTAGGAATGTGCCCTGACAGAGAATGGAACCCATGATCTTTCAGTTTACATGACAGTGCCCAAACACCTGAGCCACATGGGCCTTTCTTACTTCCCTCTACCAAAGTGTAGATCCGCCCCCTGAAGCTCTCCATTCTCCAAACTCCTGTGATGTCTGTGCAGGCAGTACAGGGCTTTGTAGTTGCAGTGCTGGAATGAAGAAATCAGGCTCCCTTGGAAGTAGACTTCAGACATGTTTCCAAAAAAGAACGGCATTCTGATTTTTCTCCTGTGTTGTGCCGAGAGGAGCAGCAACAAGAATCTAAAATACCAAGTTCATTGCTGGGCTGCCGGCTGGCTCCACTTTCCAGATCGCTGTGTGTCAGTTATGCCTGAATCGAGAGCGTAGGCCACGGTGTCTTTGGGCGCCTGGAACGAGTGTGCGCAGCCAGCCCATGTGTGTGATTTGGATTGGCTGTGAGATCAGGATGAGGTTTGCCATTGACGTTAGAGGAGCTGGCCCCTGAGGAAGCCTGCAGGAATCGGAGCCTGCAGGCTTCACAGAGGTGGACTCGGAACTTCCCTTTAAGGACCTTTAAAACTTAAACAGGCAGACTAAAGAAAAGCAGGCCTTTCCTAGAGAATTCCTCAGCACGAGCAGATGGGACAGTAATTTATTTCTGGGACGGCAAAGGGCAAGGATGTGTTTTTGTAGGTTTTGGTGGAGGAAGTACCCTTCACGTTTCCCGGAGAATTCAAAGAGCCATTTTGTGATTTACTGCTGCTGCCCTGAAATGTGCTTCTGACACCTTCCTGAGATGTTATGGGGGAGCAGGTATTGGCAAGCAGCTTTCTCTTCTCCCCCAAAATGTGTATTGCTGACCCTTAAAATACATAGGGGTTAGAGGCAGTGACCCTGTGCACAGTCAAAAATCTATGTGTAACTGTTGACTCACAAAAATCTTAACTACTAACCACCTACTATTTAGCGAAAGCCTTATCGATAACATAAACAGTCAATTGGCACATATTTTGTATGTTATATGTATTATACAAGGTCTGTCCAGAAGGTATCCAGCCATGTAATATGACAAATAGAAGCATTTACTGAAGAGGATACAAAAATGCAAGAAACAGTGTACAGAGGACAATGATGCCTCAGTCCCCTTCAAAGGAGGCACCTTGGGACCTCACACAGTTCTCCCAATCACCATCAGCTGCCTTGTCATATTTTCCTGAACCTCACCCATGGTCTGAAATCTCTTCCCTTTCAAAGGTGATTTGAGTTTTGGGAGGAGCCTGAAGTTACAGGGTGCCAAATGTGGGCTACAGGGGAGCTGAGTCACCTGGGTAATTTGATGTTTTGTCAAAAAACTCTGCATGAAACATGATGCATGAGCGGGCACACTGTCATGATGGAGCTGCCAGTCACCAGTTGCCCACAGCTGTGGCCTTTTGAATTATCCAATAGTTTCTGCGGAGGAATGTTCAAGCTTCATGCAAAATTTGATGCAGATGCGTTGTTCTACCCGCTCGGTCATTTTGAATGCCATGGCCACACAGTGCACACACTCACTCAAGTTTCTGATTCCTTTTTCATTCTTCAGACAAGGGTCAGTCTCCTGTGGCTCACACAGCCTCCTCTTAGATTTCTTCTCTTTCATTTAATCATTCAAAAGGGTTATTTACCATTTCTCTGTGGCTTCCTTACCTTCTCATCTACCTAAGTAAAGATGCAATTTCTTGGGCCTTTGGAAGGGTCGTCTCTTCCCAGGAAGAGTCAGGGCAGCCATGACCACTGCCTGGGTGGACCCCGTGCCTGTGTGCAATGTGATTTTGATGCTAACTCTCTGGCATTAGGTCAGACTTTCCAGGTCAAAGGCACGGGTTCCAACTAGACTGACCCCAGTTCAGCCACAGCCACAGCTCCAAAGTTCCCAAGCCACTTTCATGCTGACCAAGGAGTTCTCACTCCCCCTTAGGTTCTATAATCTGCTAGAATGATTCAAAGAATTCAGGAAATCACTCTACTTACAACTATAGTTTTATTGTAAAGAATAAAAGCCAGCCAAAAGAAGAGACAAAGAGGATGTGATCTGGGAGGGTCCCAGAGTGATGTTTCCTGTCATTGGGCTGTCACCCCCGCAGCATTGGGGAAGCTCACTCAACTTTCACTGTCCAGAGTTTTTATTGGGATTTCATTACACAGGCTCGACCAACAGATTGAGTTCAGTCGTATGACCAATGACTCAATCTCTAGCCCTCTCATCTCTCTAGAGGTCGGACAGAGATCAGGCTACTATCTCGTTGCTGAAAGCCCCAACCCTCTAATCGCATGGTTGGTCTCTCCAGCATGGCCAGACCCCATCTTAAAACTACCCAGGGGCCACCACGAGTCACCTTGTTAACATAAACCAGTGTGTGGTCTGAGGGGCCCACTGTGAATGACAGAGACCCTCGTATTGCTCAGAAAATGCTAAGAGCTTATAGGCTCCCTCTGAGGAACCTAGGACAAAGACCAGCCAAATATTTTACTGTTCAGCACCAGGGTCGAGGCCCATCTGATGGCCAGCTACCAGGAATTGGAAGACATGCAGCGTGGGCCCTGGGGAGCTCTAAGGAGCAAATTTGGAAACTGTGAACTGGCAATAAGTTTGTGGGCAAGTGTAGAGCCCACATGGAAGATAGGCCTGAGAGAGCGAAGGCCAGGTTGATGCTGGCATGCAGGGCAGGGCTCTGAATGAGGGTGACCCAGCCAGCTTCTCAGGTTGGTAGCAGGTCCTGAGGCCCCTTGCCTTTGCCATGTACCACCTGGGTGGCTTTGCCTTGTTTAAAAGTTACCTCATTGGGGGACTGGCTGAAACCTCCCTCTTGGAGGTTGAATATTCCCTACGTTAAGGTTTATTTTTCCAGTAGTGCTGAAAAATTTGACCTGATCTAGACATATGCTCATTTTCCTTTTGACCAGTGACATGTAAGTTCAGCAGATGGCCAGCTGGTCAGTGGCTATTGTCCTCCACCAGGTCTCTAAGCTCTAGCACATAAGCTCCCGTTTCCACAGTACGACTGTCAGCATTCCCCCCCTTCCACTGGGGTTTGGGGGTTAAGGGAGGTGAGCACAGCAGCAATCAGCACAGTGCCCAGCACTGAGGAGTCCCTCTTAAATGCTAAGTGGCTGTCTTTGTCATTGCTGCTGTTACGTGGTTTGACATTTATTGTTGTTCTTGTAAAATGCTAAAATGCTGAACCCAAAATAATAAGAGCATAGATTTTAAAACTGGTATAAACGTCGTATTGGGCCCAGGTTGGGTCTTGCAATGTATAAAATATACGTGAACCTTTGGCATCTTGCCAGCATCATCATGAATGTTGTCACATGTTCTTGGTCCAGGCAGGAGAGCTACAGCATGTCATCACAGCTGAGGAAGCCCAGTCGGTGGCTTGGGGTTGGGGTTGGGGAGGGAGGGCCAGTCCTGTTCGGACTTTCCCCAAGCCCTGTCTCTGCCCTGAGCTCTGCCGCTTGTGGCTGTTTCACATCATTAAAACAGATGGTTTCATTTATTTCTAAATGAGCCTCTCCAGAGGAGAACTTGGCACCAACAGCCTGTGAAGGTTATCCTTGTAAAATTTTTTTGAAAATAAAATTGTCTCACTGGTTACTTAGCCCCACCTTGTGACTTCATCAGGCCCTTCATTTCCTGTGAACACTATGCTTCCAAAGACAAGCTGAGTAAATTGTCTGCAAGAAGCACACGATTTATTGGAGAGACCAACTGGAGTGGGTGAGAGAGAACAGGAGGCAGGCAGGAGCTGTGCACCGTGCACTTTGCATACGGTGTTTCACCTTGTCTTCTCCACATTCCTTCTCACCTCTGGACCTTTGCACTGGCCGTGTCCTCTTCCTGGAAGGCTCCCCCTTCTCTTTCACCCCATCAACTCTGCCAGCAACTGGTCCCTTCCTCCAGGGTTCACCTTCAACCTGGACACCTCCTCTGAAGAGTCTTCCTGATCCTAAGGCTGGGTTAGGAGCCCTTCTGAGGTGCTGTTCCAGTTAGCTGTCACAGCAAACAAGCCATCCCAAAATGTAGTGACTTAAAACACCATTTTAGTCCTATCCATGGTGGGCCTGCAGACTCACGGAGCTCAGCAAGACAGTGCTCATTCAGAGCCCCTCTTGTCATTGCAGTGAGACAGTGGCTGGGGCTCGAATGGCCTGAGGCTCAGTCACTCCCAGGTCTGGTGCCCGGATTTGGATGAAGGGGAGAAGTGAGAGGGTGAATGGAACCAGTGTCTGCAGACAGAGGGTGAAAGGGTGGACCTATGAGAAGGCCAGCCCGGCAGCAGCCAGGATTCCGTGCCAGGGAGAAGGGGAAATAAGCCTAGTGAGAGGCTGCCTCCCCACCCCCATCGAGGGCCTTAAAACAGAAAGGGTGGACACCAGTCGGGTGAAGAGTGGAGGAATGTTTGTTACTCCAGGTTCTTTTTCATTGTTTTCTTCTAAAGTAATTTGAGTAGTAATGATCAATAATTAACATTTACATCCTGACACAGTTGTTGCCTCAAGAATACCATATGTGATCAACTGATTTCGCATCTTGACAGATGTTGTTTTGGAAGAAGCCTTCATGGTTCCTGTGGCTCTTCAGTACTGCAGACAGAGCTGGTTCCTATGGCTCACATACCTCTTGGAATTTTTTTTATTTAAATCACTCAAAAGAGTTGTCATTTACCATTTCGCACTATTTTCCTTACCTTCTCATCTACCAAAGTGAAAATGTGATTTCCTGGACCTTTTTGAAGGGTTGCCCCCGCCCTGAGAGTTGGCCTGGGCAACCACAGCCACTGCTTGCAGTGCCCAGGTGCGGCGCAGTTCTGTTGCTAACTACCTGGCATTAGGTCAGGCTTCCCAGTCACTGGCACAGACCCCAACTAGACCACTCTTGTTAGAAATGATAAGGGGTCTGCCCCATAGGATCTCATCAGAATTCCACTGCATAGAATTATCATATTTCCCATTTTGCTTAGGAAGCCAAGCTCAGGGCCACTTAGCTAGTTAACAGTGGAGCCGGAACTAGAACCGAGGTTTTCCTGACCACCACCTCCCACCCCAGGACCTTGGCTCTTGCCCCTGCATCATGCTACCATTTGAGGTCCCTTTCAGAGAGCCTAGCACCCATCACTGTTTCATCCTTTTCATTCCTTCACTTATCTAGCTCCTACTATGTGCTTGACACGCAGGTTAAACACCTGTAGTTAAAGCATTCCCAAGGTACTATGTAGGGGAACTCATGAACACCCATGGCTTTGCCTGTAGAGTATCTGTCCCTGGAGGACTTTCCTCATTCATTCCTCCAACCTCTTGGCAATGTAATCAGTTCTAAAACCTCTTGGTCTTCTACAGATTTATGTCTCCTCTATGTACCTACATTTCCATGAAGCAATCTTACTTGTAGAAAGAGAATTAAACTGTGCTAGGAAGTTTTGAAGACAAGTACATTTGATGTAAACACATTTTTCCTTTATATGAGCTTTTTATTTTTAATCAAATATGTCAACTTGTATATTTGAAAATCTATGGCATTCTCTACCACCCCAAACATAGTAACATAAAATTAGTCATAAGATGCTACTTGATATTGCTGTTTTATTTTTCCTTTGCATTATAAAGAGATCTTTTTTGTGTTTGTTTTTCTGATTCTTTTTTAGTTTTAAAACCAATATACAAAGTTAATAAAGGTAAGGGAAAATATAGAATACATTGCTGTGTACCATAATGGGGATATAGTTTTGTACTCTGCTTTTTCAGTTTATCCTTAAAAGCAGTGAAGTGGTTCTTAAAAGCCTGAGCACCATTTTTCTGCTTAAGGGAGCATTTCACCATCTTCTTCCCCCGCTTCCCTTCTCAGGCGCAGCACACCCACGATGCCATCACAGAGGCCGCACAGCTCATGAAGGAGGCTGTGGATGACATCATGGTGACGCTGAACGAAGCTGCCAGTGAAGTGGGGCTGGTGGGAGGCATGGTCGACGCCATCGCAGAAGCCATGAGCAAGGTGGGTCTGGGCTCCCCCAAAACTCCCCCCACCTCTGACCCTATTGCCTCCAGGGTTTCCCTCAGACTTGGTCCCCAGGCGCTTTTCTCTGAAGAGCACCTTCTCCCTTTTCTTGAGGGTTTTACTCTACAGATGCACTATCTTCTGTCCAACATATTCATTCTCCATTGTTCATTGATCACTGTGGTTAAACCAGTTGTACCCTTCCTTCCAGTTCTACGTACGGGAAAATGGAGATGCAGAAGATATCATTGGTTACTTCACTTATAACATAGAAATACTAATCTACCTCCCCTGTCTACCTCATACAGTTGTTGTAGGGAACGAACTCTGAAATGAAATAATGAAGTGATTCCCAAGTGCTGGTCCTTGGAATGACTACTTTGGATTCTGGGGTCATTTCACAGTGCACATTCCTGGGCCCTCCCCCTCCCCTACTCCACTGAAATCTCTATGGGGTGCAGGCTAGGTAACTGTATTTGTACTTTTTAAAGCTCTTCAGATTTTTAAATCTAGCCAGATGCAGAAACCACTGAAGGTGGTATGCACAGAAGCCCGCAGTGAGCTCTTGGAGGCAGTAGATACAGAAGACACTATCAGCATCCTTCCTCTCCTAGTGACCCATCGTTGAGCTCTGTCAGTAGGATATGTGACTAAAGCCAGTTTTAACTCTGTATCTTTGGCTCCTTCCCCCATGGAATCCTCATTAGTCATGTCAGTTTGACATTCATTAGAATTAACAATTGTTCATAAACACCTAATTGCTATCCTACGATAGCATAGCCAAGAATTTTAGACATAATCTGTGTTTTGAAACATCCATTGTCAGATTGTGAATACACGCTTATAATTTTTCAGGATAATAAGCAGTCTTTAATTGCTAATTTAGAGTAGATTGGTGGGTTCATATCTCCATATGGAGATGATAGCCTGAAACTATAATTAGGATGAATCCCCTTAAACATTATGCAGTCATTATCAGACTGATGAAGTCACAAGCCAGGCAGAGATGCTGGGGCTCCCTTTCCAGACTCGGACTCCAGCCTTTGCCTTGTTAAAGCACTCTAATAATTTGTGCTGTGGGCTTCTCATGCCACAAGTGTGGACAGTTTGGCAGAAAGTGAGTGAGATGGCCCCTCTTTTTCAAGGCCGTAGGATGACTCTCAGTGGATTTGTTTTGTTTTCAGAACATCAGGATACCAGAACTTTGAAAATAAGTCGTGTGTCTACCGAGTATATTAAATAGTGGTTCTCAAGGTTTCTCCGTACAAATTAGAAATCCAAATGATAATCTTTTTCTTATCAGAAAAGGGGGATTTTCACAGTCAGTATAGTGATAGGGAAGAGTTTCATAAATCCCTGGATGATGAAAGTCAGGTTCCTGAAGTCCTTTCTTGATCGCCGTCGAGCTCTGCATGCTGCAGTGGATTCAGTAAGGAAGCAGCTCTCATACAAGCCGATGTCAGCGGTGTAGATCCTTTCGGAAGGGCTGGGAACTAAGTGGGCCTTACCTGGGAACAATAATTAGGAACTACCACAGGAACAAAAGTATTTTCCCCCTCTTGGCTTTGTAAAGTATTCATTTGGGTTCTCATTTATACCCCTAAATTCTCGCCTACCCAAACCTGACACCCAAGGTGTACCATACCATGCCTCTTTCCCATTCTCCCTTTGCGCAGCCCACCCCAGCCTGCCCATGCTGGGACTTTGTATTCAGTGGTACCTCACATCCTTTGAGCCTCTCCTGAAGCAGCAAGACATTAGAAATCTGGCATTTTCTGAGCCTCAGTTATTTGGTTAAAATACTGATCTATTTTTAGAATCATTGTCTAAAATTCTCAAAGTCAGTTACTGACAGAAAAATGTGAATGTACCCTAAGTTGATTCTAACTTGGATGCAGTTCTTGACAATTTTGAGACTTCTGCTATGGAGACTCTTCTGGAGATTCTCTCTCTGTGAGTAAGCCCCAGAAGGTTTGGGTACCAATAAATTAATAGGAAGTAATCAGCTCCATGGTGACCTTGGACAAATCACTCAAGCTCTCTGAACCTTGGTTTTCCCATTCAATGACATTAGTTCTCAACCTTTGGGATTTTGTGACTCAGTATCTTTTCTATGTTTGGTGTGGGGTTTTTTGGCTGGAGAGGAGGTAAAGCAAGAAAAGAAGCTAAAGAAATAAAACAAGCAAAAACACTATCTACATCACTATTATCTCATAAAAGATTATGTTAACATCAAAAACAGTAGGAAGGCTATAATCTCAGAGTAAAGGAAAGTTCTTTCAACTAAATTTGAAAAAATTTTTAATTCACCCCCTTTTTAATATATTTTATTGATTATGCTATTACAGTTGTCCATTCCCCCTTCATTTCCCTCCACCCTGCACACCCCCTCCCACCCACATTCCCCCCTTTAGTTCATGTCCATGTGTCATAAGTTCTTTAGCTTCTACTTTTCCACACTATTCTTGCCCTCCCCCTGTCCATTTTCTACCCACCATCTATGCTACTTATTCTCTATACCTTTTCCCCCTCTCTCCTCCTCCCACTCCCCTGTTGCTAACCCTCCACATGATCTCTATTTCTGTGTTTCTGTTCCTGTTCTACTTGTTTGCTTAGTTTGCTTTTGTTTTAGGTGTGATTGTTAATATCTGTGAATTTGCTATCTTTTTACTGTCCTATTTTTTATCTTCTTTTTCTTAGATAAGTCCCTTTAACAATTCATATAATAAGGGCTTGGTGATGATGAACTCCTTTAACTTGGCCTTATCTGAGAAGCACTTTATCTTCCCTTCCATTCTAAATGAAAGCTTTGCTGGATAGAGCAATCTTGGATGTAGGTCCTTGACTTTCATGACTTGGAATACCTCTTTCCAGCCCCTTTTTGCCTGTAAGGTCTCTTTTGAGAAATCAGCTGACAGTCTGATGGGATAAATTCACCCTTTTGTTCTTACTTTTCTCACTGTCTTCAAACTGGAAGAAGGTTCATCCTGGTGGCCAATGGCCCCTGTATTCTAAGCTTCCCTTTAGCTCCAAAATTCTGGAGTGTTTGCAACTACACCACATCTCATAAGAAGGTTCTCAGCACATCTCCTGGTATTAAAAAGATGCAGTCACTTTAGACTGAGTGTACGAACCTACAACTCAATCCTCATCTGACCTGCAAGGCTCCCATGGTGTGATGGAGATATTTGGCAGCATCTATCTCCCTGATAAAGAAACCTAAGAAAACAAACATAGCCTGGAGTTTGTGCTGAAGGTTTGGTGGAAGTTACAGCCAGGCCAAGCACACCCATTATCACATGTAGTCTACCGCAATATGTTCCTTCCATTCACATTGCAGCTTATGCCTGCTCATGAGGGGTAGCTCTTATTGAAGACTGCACCTAACATTCTTCTAATTGCCTTCTTGGCCCCTTGTGTCTTCCCTGACTACAAGCTACATGGCAGAGCTGCCAAAGAGATCTTCTCACATATGTCATTGCCTACCCCCACTGCCACCATTTTTCTTATGATTTCAATGTTTTTCTTTCTTTTTTAAAGATTTTATTTATTTACTTTTAGAGAGAGGGGAAGGGAGAGAGAAAAATAGAGAAACATCAGTGTGGGAGAGATTGCACACCCCCAACTGGGAACCTGGCCTGCAACCCAGGCATGTGCCCTGACTGGGAATCGAACTGGCAACCTTTTGGTTCGCAGGCTGGTGCTCAGTCTACTGAGCCACACCAGCCAGAGCAGGGTTTTTCACTAAACATATCCAGCTTTATTCCCACACTAAGAACAGTGTTCACTGTTCTTGGTCTTCCTTTATTTATATTCACCTTGTCTTCTCACCTGTTGTCTTTCATCAACCAGTGGTGACAATAATGATGATGTATGTGGTGGTGAAGACAAGTTGCCTTTTTCTTCATCATAATCATCATTGACATTTGATGTGGACACCAGCCAGCAGTGTCCGCATCATTATGGATGAATTAAAACATACACACAGACTACCGAGTCTGGTGGAAGAAATAGGATGACAGCATGGCTTTTCTCTCAAGAGGAGCAAAAGCCATGGCCTCTGCCATGACAGGCCTTTATTCTATATCTCCTCACATTCCAAGATGGTTCTCCTTCACTATCCCCAGGTTACAACAAAGGAGCCAAGCCCCTCATTACATCACAGAAGAAGGATATTAGCAAATGAATAGGCAGCTGGTTACACTGGACTCTGCAAGGTACTTGCAGGGTGAGGGGGTTTTAGCAAAGACCAAGCCTCAAAAGAGCCTAGGTATATTGCAAATCTGATTACCCACAAAACCTATCTGTGGGCGTGGGTCCCATGCATCTCCAAGTGGGAGCTGGGCCCACTCCATGCAGAAGGGTCTGCCACAGACATTAACATTATTATTATCATCTTCGTCATTATCCTGGTCATCATCTCCTCTTCCTTCATGTAACTCTTGACCAGGTATGATCTCAGTTGACCTTCTGATGCTTAGAAGTTTCCAGCAAAGGACCTGAGACTCAGAGACCCAGCTTGAGACCTGTTCACAAGCCCTGGAAGCAGGTCTCAAATACAAGTCTTCTGAATCAATATGTGTCAAAATAACCCTTTAAGGAACAGCCATTGTCCCACTTCTCTAGCTCTTCCACCCCACGGTGATCTTGGCCTTCTCTCAGCTCCTGTTGTACTTAGAGTCAGATGAGTAACAAATTACATCTGGTGCTTCCAATTTCTTCTTTCTCAACTCAGATCAGAAGTGAGCATTCCAGGGTAGAGACATCTGGGGAAGCCCTTTGTGATATAAATTCTGCCTCCTCTCCCAGCCATTTCCATCACTGTGCTTCCCTACAACTGTCCAGCTCATTTCCACCTTTATATGTTTGGATGCCATTCCCTGCCCTTGGGACACCATGCAGCAGACTCCTCTCCCTGGTAAGACTTGGCTAAAACATCATTCTTCTGGAAAGGGCCCCCACTCCCTCTCAGGCAGTGCTGGGGGAATCTCCTTGCCTATGCACCTTGAATGCCTCACGTGCACCCCTGTGGGAGTCCTCATTGCAAAAGGCGTGCAATTCTGGTAACTCTGAGCCAAAGAAACCCTGAGGGCCTCTCCAGTTCTAAAGTTCCTAATTCTGATACATACAGTCCGCATTTCAGCTGTCCTCTTATGACCTCTGGGTTCTTTTCCTCTCCTCTAGCTGGATGATGGCACGCCTCCAGAACCAAAGGGGACATTTGTCGACTATCAGACGACTGTGGTCAAATATTCTAAAGCCATTGCGGTAACAGCTCAGGAAATGGTAAGAAGAAAAAGAACTGCCCCGCCCACTGTCGGTGCCCTTTTATCCATACCACCACTGAGTCCTCAGTTCCTGGCTCTGTGCTGGAGAGATTGGTTGGTGTTTCTAGTTCTTCCTGGGCCCCAGCTTCTGTCCTTTATCTGTGGTCTCTGTAGCTGCCTGGGGTCTACAAGCCGCAGTCCGCCAAGAGAGAATTAGAGACGGCTGAGACTTGGACATGAGGACAGGGGAGCAAAGGAAGGAGAAAAAATGAGAATCAAGGAGGAAATCAGAAAGAATTTGGGAGTTGCAGAGAAAGAAAAAAAATTCTATTCACTTCACAAAAGACATGAGGTGTTTTTAGAGATGAAAATTATAGTACAAGAGAAGACATTTGGGGATAAAACATAGATTGACGAATCAAATTGTAATACTTGAACAATAAGTTTGCCAGTCTTTCAGGCAAAATGAAATAGCACAGTTATGTGTTTAAAAAAAAATCCTGACAATAGGGGGCATGTCACTTTTAGAGGTAACCTTTTTTTTTTTTCTAAAATGTAATGCATTCATAATTATATTATATGGATCTTCAGCTGTGAATGACATTGAGAGATAGTGGATGCTATCTTGATATGTTAAAAAGTTGTACAAAAGATGACAAATGGTGTCCTCAAGGAATTAACAGGAGTACTGGTACAAAAGTTCCACTCGACTTTTGTAGGTTCAGGTGGCCTGGGACAGAATTTTGAAAGGTACCTCTCTGATGCTGCCACATGAGCCCGAGTCGAACCGTCAAGCAGCCTTCCCAGCTGGAGGGCCAGACTGAGCCATGGCACGTCCCGGCCCTGTCAGGCCCACCGCCTGTCCGGACAGTTTTGTCATGTAGTCCTGTGTCCACTAGAGGTTGAGCTTGGACCACAAAGGCTTCCCTGGCTGCTGCTGCTGCTCATTCTTAGAAACTCTGTGATTGTGCCAGGCTTGTTGTTGTTGAAAAGGATTTGGGCTGGGAGGGTGGGAGGAACAGTGCCCATCTCAGTGACTGGGAAAGGCTGGAGCGGGGCCCAGCCAGCACTGCTCGGGGGCAGGTCCCAGATTGAGTCAGGCAGCCCAGCAGTGCCTACTCCTCAGAGCAGGAACAGGGCACAGCAAAAGGTGCAGACATTTTGAGTGGCCTCAGGGTATTTCCGGAATGTCTCCCAGGCTAGATTCTCGGCCAGCCTGTCTTGACCCTTGGTGTCCATGTTCTCGAGGAGTCTGGCCTCAGCTGCATTGCCACTCCTGGGATAACTGGCCTGGGCCCTGGGTTGGCAAGAGTCCTGCTTCACTGCATCAGGGCACCCCAGCATCATTGCACTCCACGTGGCAGGGCTCAAATGAAGCAGCTCTTGGGACAGCCTTGCTTCCTTGGGGTTCAGCATGCATTTCTTGGGGCCCCTCACCTCAGCCTGAAATGCTGACATTTCCTGGTAAACATGGCTATACATTCCATCCCGCCTCACAGATGTGGAGTCGTACAAAGGGTTCTTTTTTAAGCCCTTTAAAATCAAGGTCTAAATGCCACAGAGAAAGAGAAAGTATTATCAGAGTGAGAGAAGAGGTGAGGCAGGTGGGAAACCTCATACCCAAGAGGGACAAGGATCGCTCTCTGGGTGGAGGTTAAAACCGCCGCTGTGAGAACTAAGGCATGCTCGTCGAAGGAAGACGAAAGTAGAGTGTTAGCTAGGTGGGACGAGCTGAGGTAAGTTTTTCTGTGAAACAGGAGAGAAATACAGAATATCTTGATAATGAAAGGGTAGATCTTGACCATTTAGGCTGCGGTATACCCTTAACTCAATTTGGAGCCAAAACCTTGTCGTTCTTTGGCACACATTCACTACGAAGCTGTATTCTCTATAAAATTTTTCCCCCAGAGCTTTTGTCTTATCTGTCACTTCTCAGTCACGAGAAGTCTTTGCTGGCCCTGTCCTCGTGTCCTGTCTGTCTGAGTGGGACCCACTTGTGGGTCCCTGGAGACCAGAGGAACTCTCTGCAGGAGTGTGTGACCGGGCATGTACACTGCACAGGGACCGTGCCCCCTGGGCTCTTCCTGGGGGAACTCCTCTGGTGACTGACCCACAGGGCAGGGCTGGCTGGGCTGTTGCTCTCACTCCCAGGGTGGACCCTGAGGGCCCAGCCTCCATGCTGTGTGGCCCGAGCCTAGCATGTTGCCCACTGGCTGGGCCAGGTCCTGCTGGCCTGAGAGGGACCCTGGCCTGTTGTGTGCGATGCAGCATGGGCTTCGCTTGAATTGCCCCCTCCGGTGTCCAGCCCCAAATGCGAGCCAAAAGCTTAAAAGTGAATGAAATCCTTTGGCTTCCAAAGGTATTAACACATGATTCTCATGCTTTTCTTTGTGTGTGTTTTGTGTCTTGCTTGTTTTCTTTTTCCAGATGACTAAGTCGGTTACTAACCCGGAGGAGTTGGGAGGACTGGCTTCACAAATGACCAGTGACTATGGGCACCTGGCTCTCCAGGGCCAGATGGCTGCAGCCACGGCGGAACCAGAGGAGGTCTGCCACCTTAAACCCCTGTTTTATTAAAGAGCCAACCCACCCTGGTGCCCACTCCAGGGGTAGAGGGGGGGAATTCTCTGCAGCTTAGCTCCACTCCAGAAGACCTCAGCCCCATAGCCAGAACCAGGCCTGGTTCCCGCTGCTGTGCTGCCAGCTCCCAGGTTTAGAGCCAGTGGCCCCAGGCTGTGCGCAAGGCTCGCTGTCCTTTCTGAGGCCACCTGGCTGAGGCCTAGGGCCATCTGGGGAGGTGGGCTTTCAGACAGAAGGACTCTTTACCATGTTCTACCAGGTCACCTGTCTCCTGGCACATCACCGGATGCCAAGGGCAGAACACCCGCTGCCATCTTCCTTTTGTGTCCCACTCCTACCCAGCACATTTCCCTGAATTATTTTTGTTTTCCAAAGGCTCACCAAAGTGTGGGGTTTCGCTGCCCCTCTCTTGAGAGGCACTGGGTAGCCTACTTCCATGTAACAAAGTCCTGCCCAGATATTTTTGGTGACTTCCTCAGAATTGGCCCAGATCCCTATCCCCATCCTCCTGCAGACTTCTCTTCATCATCTACCGCCTTCCCTAAACACACTGTCCTGAGTGGCCAACACAGCCTTTGCCTCAGAATGCCTGTACCCCTAAGAGTCTTTATACCGCCAAAGTGTGGTCCCAGAGGCCACTTTCTAAGAGCTCCCTTCTCTGAAACCCCTGAGGGATCGGGTGGTCCGCTGGGAAGCACACTGGGTAGGGGGAGCCAGGGGCGCCTGTCGCCTGTGTATCAGTGTTAACACACAGGAAGGGCTCAGTCCCAGCTCCTACGTGGCTCCTTAGAGAGAGAGCTCAGTCTGAAATAAAAAATAATGGGCTGGATTGCGGAGCCATTGAGGGGGTGAAGGTAACTACTCTGTGAAATGCAGCAAGCTGTTTATTGGGCACAAACCCTGTTCACCACATCCCTAAGTGAACCGGGCTGTTGAGGCAGAAGGTTGTGACCGGTCTTCCCTTCTCCATGTGATGACACTCAGTGTCCCCAAGTTACTCGGTGCTGCTGTTGCTCCTGGGAGTCAGGGGTAAGCATGTCTTAACAAAGGCTCCCAGAGATACTACAGAAATGAAGACCTGAAACAAAAACCACTTTCTAACGTATGCTATAGCAGTGCATGTGGACAGGAGCGCCATATATATGTACTCGCGTACATATATATCGAGCATGGGTGACTTCAGTGTCTAACAGTGCCTGCATCTCGAGATTTTTAGAATGATTGAGCATTTAAGCTGTAGCATGAATAATTCTGTACTCAATGAGTCTGTTAAGTCACCACCAAGAAAGAAAAGTGCTCACAGGCCCACCTCAGGGTTCTGTTGGGTCTGGACACAGGTCCATTTTTTTTTTTTTAAAGTAGACCGATTACCCAGAATTTCATAAACAAGTGTAAGAGAACTTAGGTTACAGGCAGGAAAAGCTTGGCTGGACAAAGGATAGAAGTGTTTGGCTTTGCAGGCAGTTAAAACTAAAAGAGACTGTGATAGGGGGTTGGGGTTGGCTTTGTCTCCAGAAATCTTTAAAAATGGAATCGACAACCATCTGCCTTGGTTAGTTGAAATGCTGGCCTGCCTGAGTTATTGAGTGGAGACCCAATAATCTATTGGAGCCCTTTCCACATCTGTGTTCCATCCCACGTGTGAAACGAGCAGCTTGCCTTATTGCAACACAGACCACTGAAGCAAGAGATAAAATATTGCCCCAGCAGCCAGGAAAGAAAATGTGTGTTGTTAAAAGCACAACTAGTTAATTTTAGTTATTGGTCCTGCATTTGTAGCCGCTGATGTTTTCATTAAGATTCTCCCTTTTCTCCATTACATCTTGAGATGTATTTTACATTCCAGACACGAGCAGTGTGACCTGGAGCAAAAAGGGGCAGAGAGAATATAGAATTACCCGTGACTTGCAAAGGAAAATTCTTTGTGTGCATTTGCCAGACAGATATTTGGGGGAAAACTGAGAAGGTTGGGAGATCCCCGAAGCAATGTAGTTTTTTATTCCAAGACGGTGAATTTCTTGTGTACCCAGGAGGGCCCTGCATCACAGCATGTGAAAATGTTTATGTCCCAGGCAAACACGAGGCTGCTCCCCTCACTGCGGTCCTGCCCTCTGCTGAGACAAGTCAGCATCTTGGTCTTTTCCAGAATGTGACAATTACAGGAAAAGTCACAGGTCTGCCCTCTCAACGTCAAGCAGGAGCTTTATCTTGCTTATTTTTCCACGGAAAATTGAAACTTTTGTTAACATCACTGCGAACACTTCTTTCTTCAGAAAAGTTTAAACTCCCTGGCAACTTGGCAATTTAAGATCAGTTTCCTCTTTAAAAGAAGGGAAGAAATGAGGATCCTGTGAGCTGCAGCTCCAGAGTGTAAGTGCTGGGGAGAAGATTTGGTGACTGCAGCTTTGTTTCCGAGGAAACTGCGAGCTGGCAGGAATGTTCGTGGTCCAGAGCCGGTGGCCAGAACCGAAGTCCTTCCCCCACACTCCCACACCCAGGAGATGGGTGTCTGCCGTCAAACCCTGTAAACTTTCCACTCAAACACACACTTTCTATAGCTCAGAGAGTGATGCCTGGCTTCTATTGTGCACACTATTTGCTCCTCCCATTTTTCTGCGAAGAAACTGTGAAGTTCGTCAGATAACATCCATCTTTGTCTGTTCAACAGTCACAAGCTCTCCCGGGGAGGTATATTTGACCCACTTTCAGGTGTGATTGTTTCTAAAGCCTGAGAAAAATCTGCACATTTCGTTTAGTTTTTAAGCAGTAAAGAAGATGATTAGCATTTCTTGACTCCCTCCAATTGAAATTTGATCCAAAACCTCAGGAAGACCAGGCTCCTAATTTCCCTTAAGGCACAAAGCCTGAAGACGGTCTTTTCCCTTTTACTTTTATTCGTGCAAGGAGGGAATGGAGGGATTTCCTTGAGGTTCAAGTCATGCTCTATCTACTACAGCGGCCCATTTAAAACCCGACATTTAATGTCTTTGAGCAACATTTCTTTGTAATAAACACTGGTTGTGAGCTGGCTCATGCTGAGGTCCAGCCACGTGTGCTAAGTGTAGTGTTGCTTTGAGAAACTTAGAATGTTTAAAGCCCTTATCTGTTGGAATACAGTCTTAAAAATGTATTCCCTTTGTAGATGGTCCTCTGGCAGCACAAAACGCTCTGTGGAAGTGCAGTCGAGTAGGCGATTGCTTGGTTGGTGTGTTGATTCTGTTGTCCTCTTTCATTGAGTACCCTCTGGAAAAGAGCGAGAGGCTGGAGCCGCTTATCAAGTCCGAGGGCCGGTCAGGCGCTGTGCTGGCTTGTGCACCCTCTCCTGCGCACGTCGGGCAATCAGGAGTTCCTCCCCACTTCACAGATTAGCAAACGAGGCTCAGAGCTCCTGCCACAGTGTTAAAGCCACTTTACACAACTTTTTGGAATAAGTAAAGTTTCGGGGAAGTTAAGAAGTAACTGGGGCAGTCAGGACTCAAACCCAGCTTTGTCGGGCAACCCTTGCTCTTTCCGCTGCACCAAGCTGCCTCTTTTCCCAACAGTGGACTTTCACATGGCACTTTCTGCTTTATGATTTCACACATACCTTTCATGGGATCGTCCATCCACCCTGAGAAGTGGGCAGGGCAGAGTCTGTCCTGTGTCACCGGGGAGGGAATGAAGGCCCCAGGAGGTTAGCAGGGTCTCCCAGTGAGTCTGGTGGCCAGGGAAGGGCCAGGCTGGAGACAAAGTCCATGGTCCTTTCTCCTCCCCATGGTACCCACATGGGTGCAGGGCTGAGAGCAGGAGTGGGGCTGGGGTGTGGGTCCTGAGATCCCTTCATTACATTCAGCCTGTGAAAATAACTGAGTGCAGCTGAATTCCACTTGGCCTTTATAACACCACACCCCTCCTCCATGTTCATACGGGATCGTGCAGCCAAGGGCATGGGACGTCTGTGTGGCTGGGCCTCCAGGGGGCCTCCAGGCTCCCAGAAGGTAACTGCGTGGCCTGGCCCAGCCCCCACTGCCCAGGCCAAGCCCTGGGTTGGCCGCGACCCACCAGGGGTCTTTAACTGTTCCCTTGTTGTTGTCTCATCCCTTTGCTTTCTGGTGCCACTCCTCTTCGTTGCTTCCTAACTGGGACTTCCTCCTTAATGACCCCTGTGCCAGCCCCTCCGTCCCATTTGCTATGTGCACGGTGTCACCTCCCAGAAGGGGCTGAGCATCAGGACCTTGGCACATGTCGCATGTCGTTGTAGCACGGCCTCAGGACAGGGGCTGAGGGAGCCCAGTGTCTTTGAGGGCGTATCCCCACTCCTTACCACGTCTGCATAGGCTCCAGGTTTGGGACAGCTCAGGAGCAGTTCCCTTCACCCTCCCACCCCAGGGCAATTCGGAGTGATTTATGAGACCTGTGCTTTCCCCAGCGCCCCTCCTCTGGAAACAAAGCCCTAGCTGGGCTCTGAGGGGAGAGGGTTCGGGTTTCACACCTTGTTCTTCAGAACCCTGAGGCAGGGAGAGGCTTCCGACTCAAGCCTCACTTTTTAAGTCTGACTGAACTATTTTTAAAACTGTCAGGAAAAGCTGCATGTACTGTTGAAAATACGTATTCTAGGCCACATGGTAACCCACTGGGGCCACCCGTGCCTCACCCTGGGCTGGGCAGTGAGTGCAGGCCTCAGGCTGACCAGCTCTGTCCTGCCTGCTGTGGGCAGGAAACGGCGAGAAAACTGCCCGTTTGCTTTATTTACACATGCAACAGGATTTTTCTCAACACTGAGCAACCAAAGCAAAATACAGTAATGAGTTGGTGGCTGAGGCTGTAACCAGTTTTCATAATCCTGACTTTTAAAATTGGGTTCACTCAATCTCACTGTTGACTTTTTGTTGAGTCGAGGTATAAATTTTAACTCAAATTACCCTATTAATTTGACATGTTGAGGTTTCATGAAAGCTTTTGTTTGGGGGGTGGGCGCAGTGTGGATTGGAGGCTCAGCTGCTCGGTGGGAAAATATCAAAGAAATTAGCAAAGTGCCGGTCTGATGGATAGGACACTATGCTGGAACCCGAGACCTGGATTCTCATCTGGCTTTCCCAGGGACTGACAGGTGATGTGATCCTGGGCCAGTCCCATCCCTTCTCTGGGGCTCGGTCTCTTCGTCTGTAAATTTTGAGATTCCATCAATGTTTCCTTCTCCATCTGCCCCTTCCCTGACCTTCCCAAGCAGCACCTATCATTTAAAGACCTGTGGTCATCCTCCAAAGCAGAGCCCTTGCCTCTGGCTGAGCTCTGGCCCTTGAGTACTTAGAGGTCAGCTATATGGATCAGAAAAAGCATTGAGAGCCAGGTGGAGTTTAAATCTTGATTGGGGCCTCCCCCTGCCTCAGTTGGACTTCATGCTTTAAGCAGCAAGGTGCCTGCAAACAGCTTAAGTGGCATCCCTGCTGTGGGCTGAATCAGAGTGAGTCTCGACTCCTCAGCACCGCCTTGTTGCTGCCCTTGCAGAGCTGCCAGGGTTCTGTGATGCTGGGGTGGCCCTTCTGTTGGTCCATGTGAAGGTGGTCGGCAAGAAGCCTGCCTGATCGTCGAGCTTTTGCAGCCCCCCGGTACATTAGAAGATACCCCAAATTTCTGGAGAAGGAGAATTTTCTATCAAATGGATGGATATAAATGTCCTTTGGGCCTTAAGGGGTTAAGGGAATTCCCATTTTCCCTAAAAGCAGGAAGTGTTTCAATTACAGGAGAGTTAACATTTGCAGCCCCCTTCACTCCTCAAAGTCACCTTTCCTTAAACTCTGCCTACTGGGATGATACTGAAAGACAGCATCCAGATGGCCCGGATCTCTCAGCCTTTATTCCCTGGTTTTTTAGTAACTCTCCACGATAGATGCTGGAAGGATAAGCCACAGCTGCTTGCTATTGTGATTCCTTGAAAACAACACTTACTGACTAACGCCTAAAGGTTTTTGTTTGTTTTGCTTTTAGTTGCTTATCTGGGCTGGAGGTTAGATTATTATGGCAGCTGTACTGATGAAACCCAAATGAGAGCTGACATGAAACAGAGCCAGAGGAATGCAGACTCTGGGAGGTGGCCGCAGAATTTATTGCACCTTAAAGGGACAGCTGGCAGCTTATCCACAGTGGAGCTCATTTGGCTTTGTTTAGGCCAAGTACCTTTATAATCACACAAGCCAGAGGTCATTAAAAGAATGCATGCCTGCTGAGCCCTCCGCTCTAAAAATGTACCTTTTTAAGGAAACCTCAAACCTGGCCTGATAGAAAGGAAGCCTGGGCCCTGCGTGGTGGCTCTCCCCATGGGTACAGCTGAGGAGGGGGGTGATCTGGTTGGTAAACATACCAATGTTCCAAGAATCTGAACACTTTAAAATATTTTTAATACTAAAGTTATACATTTAGAACTTCTAATGACTCTCTAGAGCTGTTGTGAAGAATGAATGAAATATGAAATTAAATGCATTACCTGCTTAGGGGAGGCCCCGACACCCAGCAGAGGCTCGGTGAATGTGTGTTGAAGGAATAACAGAGTTATTTAGCAGAGTTCATCTAACTGACACTCTTATCAGGTGGTACAAGACACAGATAAGCAATACACTAGAAAAGGCAGCTGATACCAGGAAAGCAGTATGCTAGGGATGATGAGGTGCAGGCTTGCTTACTGAGGACTGTGGGCATTTTGCAGTCTCTAAAAATGGGAAGCAAAATCAACCAAATTCCATACTTCACCAAGCACAGACTCCTAATAGCAGTGGAATTTTCCTAGCCAGGCTCCCATAGGACATAGGAGAAATTTTCCACGTAGGGAGGACCTCAATGGCCAGGTCCATCATGCTTCTCTTTCCCCACCCTGGCTGCCTCTGCAGATCGGCTTCCAGATTCGCACTCGTGTGCAGGACCTGGGCCATGGCTGCATCTTCCTGGTGCAGAAGGCAGGGGCCCTCCAGGTGTGCCCCACTGACAGCTACACCAAGAGGGAGCTCATCGAGTGTGCCCGCGCAGTCACCGAGAAGGTAAGGAACAGCCCTTGGGTCAGACACAGCCACAGTGACCTGCGATCAGGGATGTGAGCAGGAAGCTAAGCCAAAAACTCAGCCAAGTCAGTTGTGGTTGTCTTCGTCGGGCCCAGGGTCTCCCAGAGCTTCCCAGGGATGGTGCACATTAGGGAGCAGGGGGTGATCCCTATGCCTTGAAAAATTGAGAGTGAGAGAGAGACTGTCCCATGAAGGCCAGGGCCTGGGCAGGCCACCTTGAAGGGCTCTCCTGCGGACAGACAGGACAGACCATAGCAGTCAAGGATCAGCACTGGGAGTGCCCCCTGCAGCCCTTTTGGCACTTTTGTCCCTTGGGATTCTTTCTCAGGGAGGCTCCCAGGTGATGGGGGGAGGGGGGGGAGGAAGAAGAACTAAAGAGCCTTTCAAGTAACTTTTCTATTTCCAGACCAGACAGCAGTGTGAGGGAGGGTTAAGCTCCTGCCTGGCATTGCATGGCACCTGGTGGGGAGCGGGAGCCTGCGTGATGTTTCCTGACTCTGGCAGCTGTTTGTAGAGAGAGCCATGCTGTTTAGCGGGTGGGGTTCTAGGGCCTCGGCTAAGCAACTTCACCTTTCCAAGCCTCAAATTCCTCATCTGTAAAATGGGGATAAAGAAATATCACTCATTCCTGGCCCACGGGGCTGTGCGGGTTAATTGCTGCGGTATGCGGATGTGCTTCGCACAGTGCCGGACACACAGTTCAGTTAATAAACACCAGCTGCTGTTCTGTGTAAGCAGTCCTCTAACACTGCTCTCCGGGAAGTCCTCCCCAATTCCAAACATCCCTTCATTCCCAGTATCTCCTTTGCTTATTTCTCTGAGCCATTTTTCAGGGCAGCTCTTGTACAGGCCACTAGGTGTGCCAGCTGAAGCATATGCACTTGGCTGCCTTTCTCCCTCCTTCACTTGGGTTCTTAGGACATAAAGCTCTGCACTGTTTCGAGGCTTGGCAACAGGACTGGAGGGTGGGTGGGGCACCCCTCACCTGGAAGCTGCCCTACAGAGGCTGCTGTGTGCGCTGACCCTTGCCAGGCCAAGCCTCCATCTGACCACCTCCCGAAGCCCACAGGACTGTCCAGCCCCCTGGACTCCACAGAATGAGGAAGTGAATCTCTCAGCTGGAGGAAGGCACTCTCCTCCCTCCTCTGAAAGCTGTTCCTTGTCATTGAAGTTGCTCTTGCCAAGCTTTCCAGTAGAAGACCTTTTAGTTGGAGCAGGGGGAGGAGGCGGCGTTCAAGGTGCATGATGTTGGTGAGCCTGGCTAACCAGTGCAATCTTCCAGAGCTGGCCCTGGCCTCACTGCTTCTTCCCACAGAGGAGTCCGGATTTAGGATGCCTGGAAGAGGGCCAAAGGCAGAAAGGAGACTTGTTACGAACAACTGGCTGATTTGTTGATTTCTTGGGTTTCTTACTATGGATCCCTGCCCTTCTAATCTCCCCCCTCCTATCCCCTACCACCATGTGTTTCTTAAATGTCTTGGTTGTGTTTGTATAACTGTCCCAGCCATGAGCCCCTTGACTTATTCACTTTTGGTCCTCATTCCTGAGTAACTAGTAGATGCTCAGTAAATACCTGCTGACTTGCACACCTTTTGCAGTGGGTGGGACACTGTGTTTGGACCCTTATGTTCACACCGGTGGAGAAGCTCCCTCCCAGACTTCTGATTACTTGCATTGGCCTTTTGTCCTCTGGGAGTCCTTTCCAGAGACTGGATCCCTCATTCCCAGGCCAGCTGTGTGCCGGTCTGACTCATCTTTTCCTGGTGGGGCACAGTGGGATCTAACTTGGGAAGTAGTTGCTCGTGGGCTGGCCTTGGGACATGACAGGTGCTCAGGAAATGGGCTCTCTGCCCTTCTCACCAGGCCATGTCCAGGGCCTCCGCTGGGATCTAGGCCGCATAGGAGGGTGATAGTGTTCAAACTCTCTGCTTCTCACTGTCGCTGTGACTATCCTGGTCAGTGTGTTCTTAAAAATGCATTCACAAAACGTGTGCAGACTCCTCTCTGGGTCAGCCACAATCAAGGTTGGTGAGTGTGTGCACACAGGGATTCACATGACAGCTCCTGGCCTCCGAGGGCCTCCAAGGGCCTCCGGCCACCAGCTAGATTCATGCTGTTTATCATGGTTGTCAGTGGGCCATCCTGAGGGCAAGGCAGTGTGCAAAATCCCCAGGAGGTGCAGCCGTCTCTCTGGGAGGGGACAGTGGGGAAGGCATCCCAGTGGGGACTTGGAACTGGCTCTTACAGGATGAGCAGGTCAGTGGCTGGAGAAGAGGAGGGGCGGGGGCATGAGAGGCAGAGGGCAGACCCCCTGGGAGGGGGAGCAGCTGAGGGTGTTTAGGGAAGTGAGGAGCTGGCCGATGCAGTAATGAGCTGTAACCCTGCACTAATGAGCTGGCAAGAGTGGGGGCAGGAGGCTGGAGAAGTTGAACCTGTTCATTCCTCTCCACAGCCAGGGGAGAACTGTTCGCGGCTGTGTGGTGGGGTCAGGATTGTATTTTAGGAGCGTCTCTAGGAACAGAGAGGGTGTCCTGGAGGGGGCATGGCAGGTGGCATGTGGAGTTGCTGACACGGAAGACACTGGAATGCATACTTAGCTGGCTTGCTGGACCCGAAGGTCCCTGGAATTTTTTGGTGGCAGATGGTGGCTCGAGGGAGTATTGGGGTGGAAGTAACATACAGTGATCCCCTCTGGGGTCCACTATGGAGAATTTCCAATGAAGAGGTGCCCTTCTTACTTAAAAAATGAAGAGTAAATAAAGGTATATAAAAAATGAATATTTTTTAAAAAGAGGTGGCCAAGAGAGGGAGTGACAAATGTTAGCAGAGGGGGCTGTTCTACAAAAACCTAATTAAAAGGGACAGGAATGGTCACACCTTTCACAGGAGCCTAATCCTCTATCCCTGCTTGTGGTTTCAGAAACATAATCATAATTAAATAATAGCATCTGCCCCCTGCTGAACACTTACTGTGCCGAGTTCCATGTTAGACGTTGTACTTACCTTTTCCTGCACTTACTCCTGTCAGCAACGCTTGGTAGACAAGGAGTAATATCTCCATTTTACAGATGAGGAAACTGAGGTTAGGTAAACCTTCCTACCCAAGGTTAGGTAGCCAGCAAAGGGCAAAGCCGGAGTTCAGACTGAGGCTGTTGACCCCAGACTGTGCTGTGAACCCAGAAGCTGCCTCAACTCCCAGGGAAAAATATCAGTGTTTTCAGAGTGTGGGCACCTTTGAGTCCCATTGCCTCCACTGCCTCTGACATGCCCCCTCTGCCTGCAGGTGTCCTTGGTGCTGTCCGCTCTCCAGGCTGGGAACAAGGGGACCCAGGCATGCATCACAGCTGCCACTGCCGTGTCCGGGATCATTGCCGACCTGGACACCACCATCATGTTTGCGACTGCAGGGACCCTGAACGCAGAGAACAACGAGACCTTTGCAGACCACAGGTGTGGGGCTCCTGGCTGCAGACAGGGTCAGGCTGGCCTGCTGGACATTGGAGATGCTGCCCAGGAGCCAGAAATAGGGTCATTCATTTTTATTTCAACGCGACGTTCCAGTGGGGAAAGTGCACCACATAATCAAAGGGAGCTCCTTTTGCCAGCTGTCGACACCGAGTCGTGTTCCAGCTTGGCCTCCCTCTCAGCCTAAACCCAGCCTGCTCTGCTCAGCTTTTTGTCCCTCACTTCCCAAGTGGAGAGGGATGCCTTTGATTTGCTCACCACACCCAGCAGGACCAGGAGCAATGGCTGCAGGGACAGTGAGCTCTTCCTTATGTTGGGCAGTGGGGCTCTGAGCCTGCTGTGCCCCCTGGGCTTGGCCCTTCAGGCCCCACTCGAAAGGCTGGTGCCAGGGTCTCTGTTTGTATGGAGACCACCCATATCCTCACCCTGTGTCCAGCACCCTTTCCCTCTCTTCTGTGCCAGGGCTGGGCTGGGAAGAGATTCCCAGTGGTCACCCCTTCCAGGACCCAGCCTCTTGGGCTGACATGCAGGGAGGGTCCCCTGATCCATGTTTTCTCACAGCTTCCTGTAGCTGTGAAGTATTTTTAGGGAGGGTGGGAACCCCAGAAAAAAAGGTGACTTCTCATTTAGCTATAGGGCTAGGGGCAGGCGGCCAGCTGGTAGGCCTGAGTCTTTCACTGAAGTTTAACTGGTAATTGACATGGGAGTACAGGGCTGACTTCCCTCTCCTCTCTCAGTTTCCCCACATGGAAGATAAGCACCCCTGATAAGGGAGGAGAAACATAGTACCTCTCTCCTTCAATGCCATTTAACAAAAAGGCCCCTATGAAAGGTTTTTTTTCATCTCAGCTCTTAGTAACCAAGCTTGGTCATTTGTCTCTCCTGCTTCCAGGGAGAACATTCTGAAGACAGCCAAAGCCTTGGTGGAGGACACGAAGCTGTTGGTGTCTGGGGCCGCATCCACCCCAGACAAGCTGGCCCAGGCAGCCCAGTCCTCAGCAGCCACCATCACCCAGCTCGCCGAGGTGGTCAAGCTAGGGGCCGCCAGCCTGGGCTCTGATGACCCCGAGACCCAGGTACGGGTGGGTCTGGGAGGCGGGGGATCTCTCAAACACTGCACACCAGGCCTCAGAAGAAGCCAAAGGCACAATAGGAACCTAGAAGTAAACAGTGTGTGCATGGTTGTGTCTGGGCTTTAGAGCCCGGCAGGATGGTGTAATCTACGGCATGGACATGGGGGTAGGTGACAAGCTGACAGATTTGAGGGGAATCTGTAAAGAAGACTCAGCTGAGCTTGGTGAAAAATTGAATGCAGTGAGCATTTGTAGATAAGGGTGAGGGAGGAGGCAAGGCTGACTCCCCAGTTCAGGCCAGATCAGCGGGTGGAGGGTGGCTCCATGTAGGAGCTGGAGCACTCAGGAGGGAGCTGGCCTGGGCAGGGAGATGAAGGTGAGTTCAGTTTGGGGTGTGTGGGATTAGGAGTGGCAGGGAGACAAGCAGGTACAGGTAGTGTGTGGGCAAAGGCCTGCTCAGGTGCAGGGATGTGGATTCAGGGGTTGTTGCCATACATCGTGACTGTGACCACACAGGAGGAAAAGGGTGGAGTGAGAGAAGGGGGCCCCAAGGAATGCACTTTTCAAGACCATTTAAGGAGCAAGAGATGAGTATGGATTATGGAGTTTGAGAAGCAGATGCATCTGACAGGAAGAAGTGTTTCAACCCACCAGAGATGACTGAGGAGTCCAGAAAGATGAAGGTGCAAGAGCTGGCCACTGGCCCCGGTGACCTGGAAGGCGGTGGCGACGCCCACTAGGGCTGTTTCTGTGGAGTGGCAGGGAACCCAGGTGAGGGTGAGGAAATGAAACTAGCACCTATAGACACCCTGCTTGAGAAATTCGGCTCTGAAGTGAGAGAGAAGACCCGGAGGGGCAGGGAGGAGCTCTGTGCTCTTGCACTCTGCTCTGATTTGCGATCTCATTGGAGCTATCTGGCTGCTCCTTGGTCCCCCGGCCTATGCTGTCAGCCATCAGGACAGTACTCACAGCCCACTAATCTTTGAAACCTAAGCCCCCAGCGCCGCTCCCAGGGCATAGTGGACGCCCATCAAGTATATGTTCGGCTGGCTTTGAACTAGCAGCCAACCATAGCCATCAGTAATGGATTCTGCCCCTTCCCAAGTGCCAAACTTAAGTCCCCCGTTCTCTCTGTCCCGGCACCATCAAGGGGCTGACACTTCGGTTTTCACTGATGAGACCATATTCAGTAAACTAGTCTCACTGGCCCATTTGGACAATACCAGGGAGAAAGCTCCCTACTGTTCCGTGCCTGGGTCAGGGACAGCCACTGCTCTAATTAACACATGGCCAGCAGCTGTGCTCCCACACAGCCATGACCTTCCCTTCCCGACATCCTCCAGTGCAGCCAAGCTCCGTGAAGGGGCCTTCTGATCGCTGCCATTTGACTCCTTCCGCTGGATTTCTCTTTGATAACATCAGAGCTCAGATTGGCTGCCCTCTGCAGTTTGGAGTCTTCACTGAAGTCCCTGCCTGCAGTTTTGTTCTCACCCCCATGGAGGAAGAAAAGGCTTGAAAATGCATCACTGGGATGAGAACTCACGCTCTCCAAGCCTGGCTCAACATTAGAAGTGACTTGGCCAGAAAAGATTTAAACCTTTGAATAGAGAAATGTATTGCATTGTTTAGTCTTAACTCCCAAATGGCCTAGATATCCTAACGCTTCAATTTTCTTGAGCCCTCTAGTCAAAAATGTCCCCACTTGCCAGTCAGTTGCCCAGTGACCAGGGATGGGACCAGGCACATGGGATACAGGCAGCTGACTGCGCTTCTGCTCCTCAGTTTCCTCCCTGCCCCTCCCTGCTATGCTCCCAGGAATCAGTGTGAGGTCCGCACAAGTCAGCCCTTCCCCGTGGGCCCAGCACAGCCCTGCCTGCCCCGCAGCTTCAGAGGTTGGCCAAGGTTCCCCATGCCCTGTGGGTGAGAGGGCATGGGATGGAGAAGGCGGTGCAGGAGGCTATGCAACTGCAGTGTCACTGTGCTTGCAGCTGTCTGAGACTCTAATGTCTAACATGCTTCTACATACGTGATCCAGTTCATCCTCACAGCAGTGTGGCCAGACAAGCAGAGTTGGCACTGTTGGTCCGGATGGTGGGAGCCAGAGCCTAGAGCGAGTCACGTAGTCTGGAGGTTAAGACCATGCCCCTGGGGTCACACTGAGCAGAGGTCAAATCCCGACTCTCACTCCCAAGCCCCGGGAGAATGGGCACTCCCACTTGAAGCAGCACTGGGGAGGGTTTGATGAGGGAACACGTGTATCGTCATCATGGCTCAGCCCCTAGAACACTGCCCTTGGTTGGGTGAGGCTGCTGCTGTTGTTACCAGAGTAGGAGTGGTCACTGCGGCAGCTGCACCTGGAAGAGTTCAGTGCAATACCCTGCGTCACGTAAGCCCTGAGTACGGCTGGTACTTCAGATTCCAAGTCTAGCACACTGAGCACTAACATGCCAGGCCCTGTTCTGGTGTGAAACACACGCACAGGAGTCTAGGCCAGCCTTCTTGCAGTTTACATCCAAGTCAGGGGAAAAGGCAGACAGTGTTTAAGAGAATGAATAATAACATAATTCCACACGCCAATAAGTGCTATAAATAAAGCAGGACAAGCTGATGGAGTTGTGTTGTGTGGGGTGGGTGGGGTTGGCAGGAGCCTCAGTGAGGGTGGTCCAGAAAGGTCTGAGGACAGGACACTGGAGCTGAATGATGAAAAGAACAGCAGGAGCAGAGGCCCTGAAGCAGGATGAGTTGGGACTTCAATGGGGAAGAAAGAGCCATGTGCTGGTAGCACATTGAGTGAGTCAGACGACCCTAGGAACCAAAGCCAAAGGTATAGGCGGGTGGCCATGGAGGCCTTGCAGGCCAGGCTATGAGGCTCGAATTTTGTTCTCAGCATTTTTGGTCACCAGTTCAAAGCCTAGGTGAATGGTGCTGCCTCTCGGAGTCTGCTTAGCTGTCTTCATTCTTTCTTAGGCAGCTTGTCGGTGGAGCTGTCCTCTAGAGGGTGTTTCAACATATCAAGCATCAGCCTCGGGGAGCTTTCCAAAGTCTGGACAATGAATCTTCATCCAGACTCCTGCATCAAGATCTCCAGGGGTGGCTCCCAGGATTCTGGGAGCTGCTGACCGAGAGGCCCCCAGCCTGCCCTCAGGCTGTGTGTCCTCAGCGAAGCCAGCAGGCATGTTCATCGGGTGCTCACCGGGCTCCATGCTTTCTTTCAGGTGGTGTTGATCAATGCCATCAAAGATGTGGCCAAGGCCCTTTCAGACCTCATTGGTGCTACCAAGGGGGCTGCCAGCAAGCCCGCCGATGACCCCTCCATGTACCAGCTCAAGGGGGCTGCCAAGGTAGAGTGGAGCCCCAGCCAGGGGCAAGCATGCAGGTGGAGTGCGGGAGGGAGAAGCGCACAGAACAGTGGGGGTGCACATCTGAGCTCCTCCCTCACTTCGGGAAAGGTGTTTTTGCTCATGGCTCAGATCTGGAGCCAAAGGAGTAGGAGCTGAACCTCAGCTCACTGTTTCCTCTCGGCCTTTCTTCCTGTGCAGGTGATGGTGACCAATGTCACCTCCCTTCTCAAGACTGTGAAGGCTGTGGAGGACGAGGCCACGCGGGGCACACGGGCCCTGGAGGCCACGATCGAGTACATGAAGCAGGAGCTCACGGTGAGGAGCCAGCAGCCACCTCTCTCAGACACTGTGTCCAACAGCTGACCCCCAGCGCAGGCTTCTCTGAGACTGTCGGTATAAGGAGGTTTTACCCAGAGCACCTGCACTGGGGAGGCTCACTCACCCACCTGCCCAACTGAGATGACCACCCCAGAATTTGGTTAGGATCGATTGGTCATTGAAATTTAGGAATCAATTGAAATGTATCACTTAGGACTCTTCAGGTTTAATTACACCAAAATATCAGCATGAAACCAAAGCATTACGGAGATTCCTGGCAAAGGGAAAAGTCTGTCTAGCTCTTTGTGCTCACCTGGAGTTTCAGTCGTGTGTACAGTGAGGAGCCCCTCTTGGTTCCCATTGCTATGAGCACCACTTCACTCTGTGAGTTTTGGAGCCTGAGATTTGCAACCTGGATGCCCATACCTGAGGTGCTTCCCTTTAAAATCCAGCTCCCTACTCTGAAGTGTCTGATCTCAGGAAAGCTGACCCCGTGTTCAGTTCTCTTTGCTGAGTGAGAGTGTCCTGCTGCTGCTGGCATATGGCTGGTACCTGTTGTTCTAATTCCGTGATGATGGGACTGACTCTTCCCAATCCCTGGAAGTAGAAGTATGCAGGAAATGAATGTTTTCAAAATGAGAATTCTTTGTAATAGGTCTGATTACAGATACAGCTTCCTTTTGGGGGTTGGGTGAGGGGCTGGCCTTTGCTGCCAGTTTTCCTGCATCATTAGAGGGTCACTCAAGAAGGTCACAAGCCCTTGGGGGTCAGCGGTGGAAATGAGTGGTTCTGCCAGGTCAGCGAGAGAGCCTTGTGTCTCATTTCCTGCCTTGAGGGGATTCAGACTTGGTCCATGTCACGCTTAGTTCTCCTGCAAAGGAGAAACTAAGGAACGCAGGCAGTGCCCTTAAGTGCTGCTGCCTGGCACGTCCCTGCTCACACCAGCTGGGGGTTTCTACCAACATCTAGACACATTTTGACAGAAGTGAGTGGACACAATGGTGGCAGTGGAAAAGAAGATTTGAAGTTTGGGCTTCTCCTGGGAAATTGCAGGCACAGGGCCAATCTAACTATACCAGTGATTTAAAATTGACCCAGATCGTGTGTCTGTGACATAGGAGGTTCCAGAGAAGCATGAGCCGCATTAGTGTGGAGCTCTGTAAGTGTGGCCTTCATTCCACTGCAGCGTTCAGGGCTGGGCCTGGGGTTTAGGGTCCTGCCTTAATTGCAGCTGCCCATTTTTAGGGGTATGGTGATGTTCAGCACTGGTTGACGCGTGACAAGGGTGATGGCTGGGTCTTCCTTTCTACCTCATGGAAGTCTTCCCTGCTGCAACGTGGCTGCCTAGGGCCAAACACAGAGCATCTGCAACTGGTTTGGGAGTCCTCACATGCAGGGACAGATGCACATTCGGTACATAGCCAGGGCACCAATCATGCATGTTAGAGGGACAAGACACATGGCCTGGAAGCATGAATGGATGGCTTGACTGACAGGTGGAACTTTGAAGTGGGATATTTGCTTAACATGGTTAGTTCATTGCACCTCCTCTACAGGGGGTGGCGGGTGTGCACACGTGTGCATTGTTAACTAGTTCACACTGTCACTGTGGCACACTCTACATGAACGCCTCCACACAATCACACAGTTCTATTTGTAAGATGGGCTAAGAATAGAAGACACTGAATGTTTCATTTCCCTGGCCTCAACCCCTTTAAAGAGAGAGAGGTGAGTCCAGAGCGAGGCATCCAGGTCAATCGTGCCCTGGACCCAACATTGGGACTGCAGAATTTCTGAGCACTGCCAAGGCTCCAGCAGGGGTGGGGCAAGACAGCAGGAAGCCACAGAACTACCATCCCGGGATGGTGGCTTATAAATATTGAGTATCCATTTTTGCAGGCAAACGGGTTAATGCTGTAGGTATGTCCTTCTTGCCTCACCCTCTTCAGGCATGCCGAGTATAGGTGGGCAAGCCTTATCCATGCTAGAATCTTGAAAGCCAGAATAATATTACTGCACTCAAATTAAATTTCTCATTTCCTTCCCATTGACGCTTTCTTCCTACCACTGCCTCAGTTTTCAGACACTGAGCTGCAGCCTGATTGGAGAAAAATAAATTATTTCTGTCCTTTCCTTTTTGATTTTCTCACCTCTTCCATTTCTAACTTTCAGGTGTTTCAGTCAAAAGAGGTACCTGAAAAGACATCATCACCTGAAGAATCGATAAGGATGACGAAAGGCATCACCATGGCAACAGCCAAAGCCGTGGCAGCTGGGAACTCGTGTAGACAGGAGGACGTGATCGCCACTGCCAATCTGAGCCGGAAGGCTGTGTCAGATATGTTGACGGCTTGCAAGGTAAAGGCCCTGGCATTGTTTTGCATGGATGGACGGTTCTCTGTCATGATTAAGTGGTTTGGTTTAGTCTGGAGAAGGAGAGGGGTGGGAATGTGCCAGACAGGGGCAGCTGCATACCTCGAACTATATAATAAAATGCATGCAGAAGGCGTGTGCACATCGGCCTGTGGGAGGTGACTCTGTAAGGCAGTTCTGTGTTTGAGAGGGGCTGGAGTCACCCTGCTCACTTAGCCCTCTCACTTTTCCTCTCAGTGCTGCTTAACAAGCAGGACGCCTTCTCCCAGAGAGTGTAGTGCAGGCCACTCTGACAGCAGTGAAGAGGGATAGTGGCCTTTTGTTCCAGACCCTCCAGATGAAAACCGCATCCCTCATCTGCCTGCACCCTTTCCTGCTTCTGTAGGTCATCCATTCTGCGTGAGGAGGGGTGCTGCCATAACTGGGCGAGGAAGCAAGTTAAAGGAACAAAACAGCCCATTGGGAACTGCCTTTTTGCTCCCTATGCCAGACAGAGGCTTTGGAGAAACCCTTCTGATTCCGACTTAGATAGATAAGTAGGGCAGCTGCCCTAGCCCATGCTTGGGGAGGGAGCTGGGGCAATCTGAGCTTTATGAGCTTCTGTTTATATTTTTTCCTATTAAGAAAGTGAGCCATAAGAGCCCTCTACCCCCGACATCCATGGAACATCCCCAGACCTGGACCCTTCTAGGGACAGCCTTGCCCCAGGGACTCTGACGTGTGCTCAGTGATTGATTGATTGATTGATTGATGACTCCCTGTCATGGTGAGGGGGGGCGGGGCAGGGATGAACCACAGAAGCTGAAAACTGGCTACTGCGGCCTGGGGTGTAAGGGAACAGGGCCACTCTCCGTGATGAAGTGAAGTGAGTTATGGGCCCAGCTGATGGCTTCTCAGGGGTTCCTCAGAAGGGGTAGGATGAGTTGGAGGTGTGTGTGCAAGGGCCTGGTGTGGGAGACGGCGTCATTTCCTGTCCTCTTGAGTGTGAGGGAGGGTGGGGGTGGTAGGAGGTGGAGAGAAGAGGGGGGCAAAGTTGATAGGACCACTTTCCTGAGGGACCTTATATTCTGGAATAGGGAGTTTAAACTCTCCTGAGGCTGCAAGGATTAGCCATTTCAATGTGCTTAGTGGAATCTGCCTTCCAGAAGTAATGACGCCCAAAGGGATATGGTCTCAGTCAGGTAGCGGCCCTGGCCTAGTGGGTGTGGCCCCAATGCTGTTGCGGAATGCTTGCTTGCTGGGCGCCTCACAGATTTGGAAGGATTGCCGTGTATGTTCTCATTTGATCCCAGACGGGAAGGGCAAGGTGAATTGTGCTAATCTGATGGATGATGAAACAGCCTTGGAGGGACTGAGTGGCCTGACCAAGGTCACACAGCTATTTACCCTCAGAACCAGAACTGAAGCCTGGTCCTGGTCTTCTGAGTTTGCAGCCAGGCTGTTTCTGCCACTGTGGCCTCCCAGCCGTAAGGCTCCATCAAGATCATAGTGGCTGAGGAGTGACGGGAACTTTGTCCCCATGTTACAGACTTGAAATGACAAGAGGACATTAAAAAGGGGAAAAAATAGATATAAATGGCAGGCAGCTCAGATTTTCAGGTCTCTTTCATAATACACGTTCCCGTTTGCAGGGGAGGGGTTCAGCATGGAAGGACAGGTGCCATTGGCCCAGACTCAGTCCTCTCTCTTCTCTGGCCCCTGGATCGCGTCATCCTGATTTTGCAGGACAAAATAACAGTTGGCGCTTCTCAGGCCCAAGCCAGACTTGATGAGAGGCGTCACTGCTGAGCCCTGAGGCTCGTGTTAGGATAGGATTAATTCAGCAGGCTGACATTTACACTTGCTTCAGTCTCCTGTATTTCCACCCCTTTGCAGAAAGGAAATGAGGTGCATGCAGTAGAGACTCCCAGGGATGTCAATGGTAGATCGAGAAGGAACTCTTGTGCCAAGCAGAGGGCCAGGTTGCCATCTGGGGCTGAGCAGGGTAGCCAGGGCAGAAATGGAGGCACAGCAAATTATATACTGGCTCATTTTCTCAGAAAGGAAGGGCTACACGAATCCCTGAGGTGGGGACAAGGTCTTCCCTACCCCCTAAATTACTTCTGTGACTGTTCTTTTCTGGTCTTGCTTCCATGTGCCTATGTTTACATTAGATACAATTTTATATCTACCGTTACCATTAACATTGGTGGTGTTTCTATTGGATATGTTGCTATGAGTCATTATAACTGACTCTTAAGTGACCACAAAATACTCTGTTAATGAATACAGTCTTTCCCCTATTATCAGATTTTTAGGTTGTCTGCACTTTTTTTATCATAAATTTTAATGCAAGAAACATCATCAGGCATGGCTGTTTTTTCTGTTTTGGATTATTTCTTTAAGCAAGACTCCCAGAAGTTAGAACTTAGTGGGTCAAATGGTATGACATTTTATTTTATTTTATTTTATTTTGTTTTGTTTTGTTTTATAATTTTTTTATTGATTTTCAGAGGGCGGTGGGGAGAGAAGAGAAAGAGAGACATCAATTTATTGTTCCACTTATTTGTATACTCATTGGTTGATTCTTATACGTGCCCTGACCGGGGATTGAACCCGCAACCTTGGCGTTTTGGGATGACACTCTAACCAACTGAGATGCCCAGCCAGGGGAACATTTTAATTACTGCCAGATTGCTCTCCCACATTGTCCTACCAAGTTACAGAGCTACCACAGTGGGCAAAAGCACCTCATCCTTACTTAGCTCTAACACAGCTCTACACGAGGGCCTTGCACGTTAGCTCCTGGGGTGACATGGAGTAGCAGCATCGTCTGTGTCTTCCCCAAGCGGTGCCTCACTGACTTGGACATGGGGCCTCGCCCTCATGCTTGGAGACATGCGAGTGGGGATGAGTGCAGTGCAGTGGTGGTGAAGAGCGTGGCCCTTCGCAAGGTTAGGCAGTGGTTACGAGCACGGCGTGGTCCTGCCTCTCGGGCCTATTAGTCCTAAAATGAGTGAAACCAGGCTCTGGCCACTGGAATTATCCCCACTTCTTCCAAGAAGGCTGGGGGAGGGTGTCAAGTATGGGGAGAGCCCACAGGTATTCCCCCAGCACCCCAGCACTCAGTCCCAGGGAGAGGGGCTTGACTGGGAGAAATGCAGAGTCGGGTCACTATCCCCCATCCGCCTTGACGTCTTCCCCTACTGTGTGATTCTTGAATGTGCTGATCTGCAATTTATTCGCAGTTTTCTGTATCCCTGTAAGCCCGCTCAAGTTCTTTCCTGAGTGAGCCTGTGCAAGGAAGAAAGGTTAAATGGGTCAAGTTGCCAGATTTAGCAAGTTAAAAATAGGGTATCCTAGACTTACATTAAAATTTTTTCATTATTTTTCCAAAACTCAGATTTAACTGGGCATTCTTTAGTTGGTCTAGCAACCCTGTGAGTGGGTGTGCCATCTGAAATGGTATATTGTGGATGACTCAGTCTAGCAGGTCACAAGGGCAAGGCAAGAAAAGGGGGCAAAATGCTGCATTAACCACACAGGCTGGTTTGCTTTCCTGGACGCATGTAATGTGCGGCACCTCTGAGTGTACTGGGGAGCTCTTTGAGGCCCCCAGGAGCCAGAGGCCCTGGCTGGGAGACTCACTGTGACCCCAGTGTGCTCAGGTCTCAGAGTGAGGACCTGGGCGTGATTAGCCTGTGAACCTGGAAGGGCCCTTGGGACGTCCCGTGTTTCTGAAGAGAGGCACACGGACCCTGGGACAGCACGTCTCCTGCTGTAAGCTCTAATCATGAATCTTTCCTGAACTTCTCGGTGTCTGTGGAATTTCTTACATGTCAGTAAAAGGTGGGGTGGGGTAGCAGGAGAGAAAGGAAAAAGGAAGAGACGAGGGGTCAGAGTCACTTGCTTTTGTCTGTCTCCAGGGCACTGAAAATGTCAAGACACAAACTTGGAGAGAGGCTGCTGTGCAGATGGGGGTAGCAGGGCGGGTGGAGAAGGAATCCAGGGGGTCAGGGAAGGTTCCTCGGAGGTCACAGAGGTAAGGCAGAGGGAGTTCCAGAATCAAGGGTTCAGGGCTCCACAGCACTGCTGGGCTGGTGACCCCCCAGCCCCCTGGTCCACACACCTGCTGGCTCTTTTTGGTTTAAGATGTCAATGTTTCTCTCTCTCTCCAGCAAGCATCCTTCCACCCTGACGTCAGCGAGGAGGTGCGTGCCAGAGCCTTGCGGTATGGGACAGAGTGCACCCTCAGCTACCTGGACCTTCTCGAGCACGTCTTGGTGGTGAGTAGGGGTGTGGGCTGGGCTGGTGAAGAGACCATCTTTCCTTGGGAAAACCCTGCTTGGAGCATGTTCAGGCTGCAAGTGCGAGGCTGGGATGGGATTGAGAAGGACCCTCCCGCATCACACTGCCCCAGCACACTGAGACACAAGCTTGGTCTGGGGGACGCTGCAGTTAGGATCCAGAAGAGCCTGCCTGTGCCGTTGCAGCAAAGAGGCAACACTAGCATTAAAGAGAGACATAAAGCAGGTGAGACAGGCAGAGCCACTACTGAAAAAGTGTCAGGAGGTCCTGGTAAGAAGACCCCAGTCCATCCTGCAAGGACAGAGGAGGCTCCTAAAAGAGCCACACCATGACAAGTTAGAAAAAAATATCACCAGTGCTACAGGTGACCTACGAGGCTCTCTTAACTTTCTCTAGTCCTTAAACGAATGGCTTAGACCGCACTGAGAATGACTCTTCCCTTCCCCTGAGGACCTCCACCAGCCTGGAGCTCCTGCACGGACCTGGGCTGAGAAGGCTGAAACACAAGACTCAGGCAGGGCTGTGGTGGCTGTGGCTGGTAGCTGGCCTCCACACACGGGAGCCCCAGGCTTGCACCAACTCCCAGTTCCTAGGTGGCTTGGTCCCCCCGCACCCTCAAGGGCCAAACCATGGGGAAACAGAAAGTGTATGTGGTGTGTTCCCAGGGCCATGTTTGGAACTGGGGCGGGGGTGGGGGTCTGGGGAAGCAGAGACCTTATCAGGCAGAGCACTTAACTTCCAAGGAGGGATGGCACAGTCCCGCAGACAGATTACCTCATTGGTATTGACCAGAAAATTCCAGTCTGCTTGAGATTACATTCCTGGAGAAGGTTGAAACTGCATTCAGGTCAGGTAGTAAGTCTTGGTCTTCAGCACAGATGACCCCACTTGGGGCCTGTTTTGGGTTTTCTCTTTAATGGTCTCTTCCTTTCGAACAGACTCTGAACTTGACTGAGAGACGAGGTCAGAATTTAAGGCATCAACCCCACACTCTGGAGTTCCTACAGCTTTTACAGAGTCTCGGTGTGCTATTCACAGGCCATAAGCATTTTTGCTTAATCCCTGTGATACTCACAGGCCACATCTTCAGGCTCACTACCTTTAAGGCAGTTATTCTCTTTGTTCCCTTTCTGACTATGCAATCTTGAGTAGATCATTTGCTTGGTGGGTAGTGGCTATAATGCATTTAAAGCTTTTGAGAAAATACAGTGTGCCAGAGAAATTATTATGATGAATGCAAACAGGATAATATCTAATGTTTGGAATGTACTTTGGAGCCATAGCCCCCAAGATCCAAACCCACCGAAATCAATTAAGTGAAAGAAATACCTTGTTGAGGAGGTCACCTCTTTAAGCCAAGCGGCTTGATCAGCAAAGTTCCAATAAATACGTAACTGAGTTTGAGTTTCCCTAGAAGAGCTAATCCAGGTGCAGCAGGTGGTGTCGGCCACAGCATGGGCACCTCCTTGCTTGGCTACGAGATAATCTAGGGTGCTTCTGTTGTCGGGGACAGCTTTGACAGAAACGCTAAGGATTTTCGGTGGGTAGCTACTGCTTTAACAGTGAATTCTACGATGTTTTCAGAGCAAAGGAGGGGTTCCTGATTATAGCCTTATTTTTGTTTATTTCAAACTAGGGAAGTAGGGGCATGCCAACATGCACGTAGGGATGTGCATTCTGAATCACGAAAGACCTTCTGGTAGGTCCTGTCTAACTCAACTCTGTACACTCAGGGGATTTGACCCGTGTAGGTGTCTGTGTGTTTGTGAACGGTTCGATAACCAAAGAGGCATTGCCTGGCTGTGTGCCAGCCATCTAGGAGAACAATAACCACCACATACAAAATCCTGTCAGGCTTAATCCATTTCCACCACGGTGGCACTGTTCATGGCCAGATTGGAGTTTTTGGTGACAAAGCCCAAGTCTGAAAGGTAAACACCCCCCACCCCCCACCACCTTAGCAAAGGCCTGGAAGATATGGATGATGGCGTTATATTTCCAGGCCACTGCCAGGGTAAAGGAAAGAAAAGAGAAGAAGGGGTTTCATATTAGTTAAAGTATGAAGTCTTGATTGCGTCTTGGGTGGAAGCAGTCTGGTTGATGTCAGCTATTTCTCTTCCTCGTGGACTTGAATCGTAGGTCTCCAGTGTCTGTACAGGACCAGGGGGCAGGTGGAGCCTTCTCTAGCAGTGTGTCTAGCAGTGTGTCCCTAGCTCAGCGCCTTCTAGTTGTTCCGCAGTGTCCCTGGTCAGGAGTACTTGGTAAGGTCCCTTTAGTGGAGCTCAAGGGCTGTCTTCTTCAGACGATGCTTGGCCAACAGGATCCTTTAAAATGGGACCTGGGAAAGCTTCTTTAACCTATTGATGGTACGCTGGAGCATAAGACGTTAGAGACTTAACAGTAGCTGGTCGTGCTAGTCCGAGACCAGGGATCAACAGAAGGTTGTACACCAGCAGGCATTGGTCTGCTGGTGACTGTCTTGTGTGGAGTGAGTTTGTTTCCCAAAGGAGGCACTGTGCACAGTCAGCGAGACCAAAGGCAATACCTTAGGCAGGGGAGTCCAGGAGTTAAAAATGTAGAGAGTTTCAACTGAGGATCCCTTTAATTCTTTCCACCTTGCCCAATGATCAAGGGCAGTAAGGACAGTGATAATTCTGAGAACTTTGCAAGTCTTTCCTTCAAGGCTCATGTGATTTGCCTGGTGGAGTGGGTGCCTAGAGCACAGGAAACTGTGAAAGGCATACCCTATGTGGGAAATATGTTTTCTATCAGTTCCTTTACCATGGTGAGGGCACCAGCCCGCAGCAGGGGAGGGCTTCAACCCGTTGGAAAAACATACACGCAATAATGAGAGGGCTCAGAAAGTCCGGAGGGTGCAGGTCTGTGGCCTCTGGGAGCAAAAATAATTTTTCCAGGATTGCGGGCCTGGCCAGCCAGACATTGCTGGTAGACTGTTTTTGCAAATGTATAGAAGTCTCCCCTTCCATGTTTATTCATAATTTGAGTCATCTTAAAGGCACCATGGTGGGTGAAAGAATGCAGAAGCCGAGAAGTGGGGCTTGCCAGGGAGCCTCAAAGAACCAAGTGGCCTTCTTGGGTTTCCCACAACCCTGACCGTGTGTCTCATTTACAGCCATTGTTTAAGCCTCTTAATTTCTCTGAGTCAGGAGCCCACTGCTGCCATGTTAAAGACATAAAGGTGGCAAAAGTTGGGCAGTAACAGATCATTTTTTACAGAAACAGAATGGACCTCATCCACACTTGCCACAATCTTTATAACTTCTGCCGTTGCTGCCTGTGCCTGGCAGCCTGGCGGGGTCCCCCCAGCACTCAGGTGCAGTCCTTGCAGTGTGAGCTTCACTTTGGTGACAGCAACTTGAGAAGGTAAAAGGAAGAGCAGTAAGAAGATTACTTCCTTATTGCCCATTTTTGATTGGCATCCCAGAGGACATAAGGAAGCCCATTTGTTTCCATAACGTCCCTAAATCATGGACTGCGGAGGTGTAATGACTACCGTACGTACAAAGATTTAGTTTGTCCTGCTTGGGTAAGGATGTGGAGCTCTGCTTGTTGGGCTGATTGAGCTTGTGGGAGATTTCCCCTTCTGAGTAAATCATATCGGGTAGAGGTAGCTTAGCCAGCTTGAGAATTCCCTTTCTGTCTCTGTAGTGTGACCCATCAACAAACAAGATTAAATCAGAATTAGTTAAAAAGGTATCTCATAAGTCAAGACTCAGCATCACAGAATGGGATATTATCACCTCATCATGGGGCTCACCTTCATCAGTTAAGAGGTAGTAACATAGCAGGGTTAGGAGGTTCCCACGTTTAAAATGTAGATTAGGTGGTGAAAGCAGAAGGATCTCATAGGAAGTTAGTGTACTGCAGAGAAATGTTGAATCAGTTCTGAGTTAAGATGACTTTGGATAGTGTGTAAAGTTTGCAGATAAACGTCATTTCCCGGGGTTAAATCTGCTGAGGCTTCCGCTAACTTTGCAGCGGCAGCTATAGACTTAAGACAGTGGGGCTAGACACAAGCGCCTGAATCAAGTTGTCTGTCTGTGCTGTAATAGACAAAAGGCCTTTGTTTATTACCATGTTGTTGCATGAGCATTCCCAGAGCTTGATTATTCCCTTCATACACAAGCAAAGTGGGAGGTTTTGCATAGTTAGATAGCCCTAAGGCGAGTGGTTCTTGTAGTGCTTACTATAGTCTTATATAAACCTGCTCATATGTATCTTCCCAAATAAGGGATCCAGGGCCTGAAGTTTTAGTAAATTCATAGCATGGAGAAGTAATAGAGAAAAATTCAGAACCCATAGTCTACAGTAACCAGTCAAGCCTAGAAATCCACAAAGCTACTGCTTAGTTGTGGGTCTAGAAAATTCCTGGCTTAGTTTAATTCTTTTTGGAGATAGCTGAATTCCTTCAGCTCTTAGATCATGACCTAGGTGATGAATACTCTCTAAAGATAATGGTAATTTTTCCTAGAGACTTTGTGTCCTTTTTTTCAGCTAACCATTGCAGCAAATAAATGGAGTCTTTCATGGATACTTCTTTGTTAACTGAACACAGCAAGAGGTCCTGTACACATTGTAAAAGGGTCAATTTCCCCAGGGAACTGGAGGATGCTTAAATCTTGGTGAAATACTTGGGAGAAATAAGAAGGGGCCTCTGAACCCTTGAGGCATGAGTGACCAGGTGTATTGTCACTTGCTCCATGTAAAAGCAAGTAGATGTTGGCTGTTGGAGTCCACAGGATGCTGTAAAGGGCCGAACAAAGGTCCACAACAGTGATCCACTGTGAGTCTGGAGGAAATTGTGACAACAAAGTATTTGGGTTTAGAACTGGGAAGCAAGGAATAACCATGTTACTCCAAGCTCTCAAATCCTGGACAGATCCCATCCCCATCCTGCCCTTGGAATGGAGAATGAAGCCTCTGGCAATTAGGTCTTCTACTCTGGGTGTGAGGGCCTCAGGCTTTAAACGTCTATTTTGTCATGGCTGGTGTGTCTCAGTTGGTTGGAGCATTGTCATGTAACCAAATGGTTGTGGATTCGAATCTTGGTTGGGGCACATAGCTAGGTTGCATATTCAATCCTCAATTCAGGCACATGCAATTCCCTGACCAGGCGCTACGGGAGACAACCGATTGATGTTTTTTTCTCTCCCTTCCTCTCCTCCTTCCTCTCTCTCTAAAAGCAATGAAAAAAATGTCCTCAAGTGAGGATTTTTTTTAAATGTCAGCTTTAATGTAGCCTGCAGATTTTCAGGCACTTCATTAAAATTAGGAGAGCTTTGTTGGAATTCTTCCTCTTCTATGTCAAGTACAGATGGTAAGGAGCATAAAAGATAAAGTTCAGGTTGGTCAGGAAATTCTAAAGGAAGGTCTCCATTTGAAACAACATGTGTTAGCCCTTCTAACTTAGAGCTACTACGTAGCTCCAGTAGTTTTGGCTTCCGCTTGGCTGCTCAAGGAAAGTACAGCAAGTCCTCACTTAACATTGTCCGTAGGCTCTTGGAAGCTGCAACTTTAAGTGAAAGGACTTAAAATGAAACCAGTTGTGTCATCTGCTTAATAAGTGATATAAATAAGAGTCAAGTTCCTACAGTGTGTTTCCGGTCGCAAAAACATCACACTTCTAAATAAAGATTCCAAACAGTTCTAATATTAAACATTGAAGTAGACGTAATCTATACATACATTTAAGAAAGGTTAATAAAGTCAGATAATTCTTTTCTGACCTGTTCATTCCAGTGCAGGGTCACAGATGGCTCAGCAGCTCAGGGTGCAAGGTGGGAGCCGCCCCTGGACAGGACATCCTTCCATCAGAGCCACTCACTCCCGCACTCACTCAGACTGGGACTGTGCAGACACAGCATACACACAGCAGTTTACCTCACGCGCATGTCTCTGAGGTATGGGAGGAAACCGGAGCACCCAGAGAAAACCCACGCAGACATGGGAAGAACATGTAAACTCCACAGGACAGTGGCCTTGGCTGGGAATCCTTTTTTTTTTTTCCATCAAGGTTATAACAAAATGATGTTATTCGAGGACTCACTGTACCAGGGAACCCCGCAGAGCCCTGGCAACTGTGGGAGGGCCTATATGCGGGGAATCCTTGGAGACAGATATGGCGACAGTTATTTGATCGAGGCTTCGAGGACAATCATTTTTCCAGTGTCCCAGTTTATTACAATTGAGGCATCAATTTCTGGGCCAGTGTTTGATGATGCATCCCCAGAAGGGTGCAATTCAAGAGTCCCAGGTGTTATTTTAGGTCTCTGGCCTTGGAGCTGTTGTAGCAGTAAAGCTTGGTGGATTTTCGTTTTCCATCTTGCTCCAGCGACCTTTCAAAATGCTCAGCGGTAGTCATGAGTTCACTTAGGCCTGTGTCCTCCCATCCTATTTTGTGCCTTTTATCAGTCTATTAATCTCAGTGGATAATCTATTTACCAAGAGGGCAGCTAGAGCGGGGTTGGGTGACCCTATTTGTCATCTGGAACCCAAAGAGCCATAGGAAGAGGGCTTCCAAGCAGGCTTTAAAGTCTGCCACGGATTCCTCTCTCTTTTGTTTGCATTGGTTAGAATTGGACCAATCAGTACATGCAGGGAAGAGTCTAGGAAGTTGCTCTTTTGCAAACTTTCTGGTCAAGGATTTTGAGTATCATCCTCAGGGGTCTCTACTTTGCTTCCTGCATTCATTATTGGGCTTCACCAGGTCCTACCAACATGTACACAGGCTGATAAAAAGCTAGCAGTTTTTTGAGGAATTTAGTTACTATCAGCAGCTGCAGTCCTGGACTGCCAGATCTCTTATTCCGTAGATTCCTTTTCTGTTATGGATGCTTCCTTCCAGAGAAACAGGACTCTTTTGCAACCTTACATGTTGCAAACCTGAGTGGTTGATGAGTCTGTTAAAAACCTGCTACATGAGTTTCTTTTCATCTTTCTGTACAATTATTGCCATTGTAACCTGTAATTAGAATAGAAATATAAATGTCCTGTTTCTCCATGGCTGTTTTGAGGTTTATAGTGTGAAGGTAGTTGGTACTAAAATGAAATCATTAATAGGAACAAAAGCTAAGTGACATTAAAACTTTCACAAAACATACCAAAAAAAATTATCTCATCTTTTGCAAAGATGTTTTTGCCTCTTAATAGGGACAAGTGATGATGGTGCTGGCTTACATGGACATATAGATTAAATACCATCGTGTGTGTATTTGTTCATGTACTTTTTGTCTGTTCAAAAAGCTAGACATACTCTTTGAAGGGTATTTTCTAATAAAAATATAGGAGGAGAAAAACAGCCTCCATTTCCAGGGAATTATCATAAACACAAGAAAATACAAGTTGCTAACTAAAAATTTTGGAGGCCATGTGACAATGTTCTGTCACCTAAACTGGGGACATTTGTGGTTTTCTTGGACCTACTGCCAAAAATGAATCATATTTCACATTATTAGCCCTAACTCCTTCTCCCAAGCAGACTTTGAAGACACATGGGCAAAAATGAGGCTCAGAGCAAGGAGGACTGCCCCGCAGTGAGAGGCCCATTAGCTGCAGGCCTGCTGAGGCCGGTGCTGACAGAGACTCAGCGAGAAGTGAGGGAAGTGGACAGGCACAAGCAGGGAAACTAGCGTGCGTTTCTGAGGGAGCTTTAAGAGACAGAACCAGAAAGTGAAAGCCAAATTGCCAGTGTAGAGAAGACGTCAGATTTGTGTTGAAATTATCTTTAGGGTAGAAAAGAATGCTAAGATTAGATTAGCTATTAAAGGGTGGTGAATAAAAAGCAATTAAAAACTAGAGATGTTCACACACACACACACACACATTCATTCTCTCTCTCTCTCTCTCTCTCACACACACACACACCATCCTGCCCCCATCAGTTTCTCCGATCCATATAGGGAGACCACGTGTAATGAGGCAACCACAGTACCACCATCCTGAAAGGGAAGTCCACCTAAATCCAAACTGTAGCAGGAGACCGTACAATAGTCATCCTGGATCACTTGAAAATTTGACTTCTGTTTCTTTTGATCGAAAAGGATTATTAATAAGATTCCTGAGGCTAAAGAAAGAACAGATAGTTGTCTAATTTTTACAAAGGGGAAAGAGAAAAGTAGAACTTAAGGTTTGGAGAAGGTATCCAGCAATTTACAGAAATAAATTGAGGTCACTTTCAGGTACAACAAGGAGGTTCAGGGATTTCTTTAGTGGGCTGCTTTTCTTAAATTTGGGCACATAAAAGGGGGGGGAAATTGTGCTGCTTTAGCCTTGTTCAATTCAAATATCTTAGAGTCAAAGGTTGCTAATGTTTTTTGGCTGATTTGTATGTTTCAGCTTTACTATAGCAGAAGTTTTAAAATGCAGAAAATCAGATCGACATCCATGTGCCCACCATCTGTAATTAACTAATTTTGTCCATTAACATTTTGTTTCAGGTCTTTATTTTTTAAAGAAATCTATAAATAATAATGAATGTTGTATCCCTTACCAATCTCATTCTCTTTTTTTCACTCCAAGTAGGTGCAAATAACTGTCACGAGTTCAGTTTTCTTAGCCTTTTGTGGATCTTGGTCCCCCTAGAGCTGAAAACCCTTTTCCTGCCTCCCCCACCCTCATCAAAGAAACAGTATACACACAAAATGGTCCTTAACTCCTTAAGAGGGTCATCAGAACCAAACACCCAGCTGGATCCTTTTGGAACTGAGGCTCCAAATTGAGAACTCCTGCTTGGGGAATCCTTTTCTTTGGAGAATCCAGTTAGCAATCAACAAACAGTGGGGTCTGATTTGGGCAGAGCCATCTCCTTGCTGCTCTGGGAGCCGCTCTGTGAGGTAGCAGACATGCCCATTGGAGCAGTGCTGGCCTCCGGCGTCTGCCGTCGGCTGGCTTGTCTCGGAGGATTTGTGCTGTGGGGCGGAAGGCAGCCGCTTTACCTCTGCAGCGGTCACCGTTCAGCTGCTGCAGAGCCACAGCATGCAATCTCTGACAGCATTAGAATTACCCTTGCTCCCACGAGCACAACTTTAATTTGTTTCTGCCTGTGCCTGCTATTAGAAATCATATTGATTTAATAGCCAAGTAAAAATGGAACTGCTTTCTTCCTGCCTTATCTAAATAGGGTGCTTTGTCATGTGCTGTTTCCTTTCTTAGAGGGCCATGGTGTGTACAGAAGTGGTTCTCTTCCTCCGTCAAGGCACTTTTAAAGACAGAAGTCTGGCACCATTCCCCTTTGGTGATGGGACTCTCCCCACCACATGCTAAACTTTTTTTCAGTTTTATTGAGGCATAACTAATATACAGTATACATATTTAAAGTATATAATTTCAGTGTCAACATGAATACATCTGTGAAAACATCACAACAATCAAAATGAATAGATCCATCACTACTTAAAACTTCCAGGCCACCACTGATCTTCTCTTTATTATACATTTGTTTGCATTTTCTAGAGTTTTAGATAAATGGAGTCATATAGCATATACTCCTTTTTGTCTGGCTTCTTTCAGCATCAGAATTTTCCATTCCATCCATGTTGTGTGTATCAGTAATTCACTGCCTTTTATTGCTAAATGGTGTTCCATTGTATGGTTGTGCCATAATTTGTTTATAAACCTGTTGATTGACATTTGGGTGGTTTCTGCATTTTGATTATTACAAGTAAAACTGCTAAGAACAGTCTGTGTTGTTAAAGAACAAAAATTCATCCAAGTAAATTTGAAGATCTAATTGGTTTTGTTGAACAATTCATTAATTGGGGTAGAATCCCTCTTAGCAAATAGAAGGGAGCTCCAAACAGTTGTATAAAACTGAACGGTTTTTTATAGGCACAAACTGGACAGGCCAAGAAAGTTATTAGCAAAAGAAAAGAAAGGGTTGTTTCAGGTAAGGGCGCCTTTCTTTGGGAGAAGACAGCAGGGGCCTTGTCAGGAAATTCCTTTCTAGGAGGGGTTGAAACTGCATCTGAGTCTTGGTTTTCTGTCCTGGGGGCCAGTAGTTCTTCCTAGAACCTGTTGCATCTTTTTCTTCACAAGTCTTTGCACCTATACATGTTCATTTCTCTTGCAAAAATAGCTAAAAATGGAATATTTATGTTATAGGATAGGTATTTTTTTAACTTTTTAGGAAACCACAAAACTAATTTTTAAAGTGGTTATACTATTTTATATTTCCACTAGCAGTGTGTGGGAGTTTTAATTGCCTCACAGCCTTGTTAATACTTGGTCAGTCTTTGTAATTTTAGCCATTCTAATGGGTATGTAGTGGTCTCTCATTGTGGTTTTGATTTATACTGTTGAGCATCTTTTTTTCTGTACCTGTTTCCTTCCATATGTGGGGCTTTTTAAAAGATTTTATATATTTATTTTTAGAGAGAGGGAAAAGGAAGGAGGAAGAGAGGAAGAGAAACATCTGTGTGTGGTTACCTCTCACATACCCCCTACTGGGAACCTGGCCCGCAACCCAGGCATGTGCCCTGACTGGGAATTGAACCGGTGATCCTTTGGTTCACAGCCTGTGCTCAATCCACTGAGCCACACCAGCCAGGGCTTGTATGTTTTCTTTGATGAAGTGTCTGTTCAGATCTTTTGCCCATTTTTTATTGAGTTGCTTATCTTATTATTGAAATTTTGGAGTTCTTTATATTTTCAAGATAGGAGTTCTTCTGTCAGGTATATCTTCTGCAAGTAGTTTCTCTCAAGGTCTTCTGATCCATGAACATAGTATAACTCTCCATTTATTTAGATCTTATTTGATATTATTTTCGACAATGTAGTTTTTGACACTCAAATCTTGCACATTTGTTGTGAAATTTAACTCTAGATAGTTCGTAAGTACTGGTACTATTATAAATTTAATTCCCAATTTAATTTTTCAAAAAGTCCCTACATAGACATTCATGTTGTTTGTGAATAAGTACAGTTTCTCTTTTCCCTTGTCATCTGTGTGCCATTTATTTCTTTTTCTTATCTTATTTCAGTGGCTAGAAATTCTACTACAATATTGACAGAAGTGTGAGAACAGACATCTTTACCTTATTTCTGGTCTTGGCAGGAGAATACTCAGTCCTTCACCCCTTACTGCGAGTCTCTCCACCGTATCTATAACTCTTTGCTTATTCGTGTTGTGTTGGCCGCTGGAGAAAAACCATTTAACACTGCCTGTGGACTACATGGCTGTTCAGACCTTGAGCCATAACCATTATTCACCGGGTAACCTCACAGCATGCATTGTCTCAGGCAAATATAGTACAAGCCTTTTATCATTAAGTGGTGGTAACGCTACCACTTGAGTTTAGAGCTGTAGTTCACAACTTTAGCTGCATATGAGAATCAGCTAGAGAACTTTTAAAAATCTTGATGCCCAGGCCACACACCAGACCAATTCTATCAGTAACCCTGGGAGAATTATATACTAAATTACATATTTATCCAGCCTTACCACAACTCTATAACAAAAGAGCTATTATGATCATTTATTGGTAAGTGAAGTTTAGAGAAATAAGTAACTGGACCAGGGTTACCCAGGCACAGTGAGTCCAGAGCCTACATGTAACTGAATTGCTTGCCTGTGGCTGTGTGAGAAAGGAGGAAGCACTTAACCCCTCCTCTCCACCTCTCATGGTTCTAGTGTTGTTTTGGAACTGGTCTCAGAAGTGACCATGTTAGGAATTGTTCCAGTAGTATGATGGTCTCTTTTACATTCATCCATTTATTTGCTCACCTCTTCACTGGTCTGTACTGAGTTCTAAATATCTGTGTAGTGACGTGTCAGTCCTAGGGGAGATAATGAGGATAACAGAGTAGCTGAAGTCACAGTACATGGCAAATATAACATTTAAAAGATTATAAGAGGAAGGAGAGAATAGATGCATGTGCAGTGATGCTCAAAAGTCTTCGACTAATCAGTCTGAGTATGTGAATATTGTCTTCTGTGCACTGGTATATCTCGGCTGGTCGAAGTATAAGCCCATCAACTCCCCCGGTACCAGTTTTTTAACCACATTTTTCTTATAGTTATGACATGACGGGATTAGGCCAGGGTCCAAAAGTTGTCTTTCCCAGACTCCTAAGAATGAATATGGTACCTGGCTCAGTGAAAGGGGCTGGGATACCAAGAAGGGAATTGACATTTATTGAATGCCTACTGTGCTGCATCATGCCAGAAACTTCCATGTGTTCTTGCATTTGATGGTTATGGCAGCCCTGAGAGGTAGGCATTACCCCACTGTTACAAGTAGAAAACAAGCTCTATCAGGGGTGTCCAACCTTTTGGCGTCTCTGGGCCATACTGGAAAAAGAGTTGTCTTGGGCCACACATTAAATACACAAACACTAACGAAAACTGATGAGCAAAAGCAAGGTTTTAAGTAAATTTGTGATTTCGTGTTGGGCCACATGCAGCCCACGGGCCATGAGTTGGACACCCCTGTAAAGGGTTCAGTAATCTGCCCCGTGTCACAAACCAGTAGCCAGCAAAGCCATGTTCAAACACTGGTCTATCCAGTTCCCAAGCCCACACCTCATCCCCTGCTCAGAGGCTCCAAAATTGTCTAAAGAGAGATAGCAATTGTGCTTTTCTCCACAATGTCTAAACGTTTCTCAGCCTGAAGACTGCCATTGTACAACATGGGGGGAAGATGCAGAAAAGAACATTGGAAGAGGAATTTTGAAATTAGAAAGGAAGAAATTGGGGTGAGTCAGAATGTAAACCCATGGTGGAGGTGGGCAAGGAGTTCTCATCCCATTTCTTAGTTCTGTTCTGGAGTGAATTTGGGAAGAATTCCGCTGGGATGCCTTTTAAGTTAGATTGGGGTTTGGAGTTCCAATATCTTTTTTTTAACACCATAAAAAACAAAAAGCAAAACACATTTTTGAAATCCTTTGAACTACTTCAAAAGAGGGAAAGTCTTTGTGACTTCCCCCAGGAGCGCTTGCAGCTGGAAATGGATCATTCTCTCAGGAACAGCCCTCCTGAGCGGCTGGTAGTCATTGCGTTCTGGATGACTTTGTCTCCGAGACCCACCTGAGTCATACATTTCTTCTTCTGGGCCCTCAAGTCCCAGCTGACCCGTGGCCGCAAGCTTTCATGTACACTCAGAGTGTTCTTGGGTAATGGTGGGTAGTTTTCATGTGCATACATTTATTATATATACAAGTAAAAGTACAAGTAAAGGACAAGGAAGGTATAAATAAAGGACAAATAAGGATTTTGTCTCCCCTAGGATCTTAAGGAAATAGGTCAGAGGGACTGCAGAGAAACCACTGGCTCTCAACTATTTATTTCTCACGTGAGGAAAATGGAAGGCCAGTGAGTTTTACATGTTTTCCCCAAGATCCTTAAGTCGCTTGGTGACAGGGTTACAACCTAAAACCAGGATGTCCACCTGTGCCCACCTGTAAGAGTGCGCCCCCTATTGCAGTGGCTGCCATCTTCCTCATGCGCGGGGCTTGTTCTTTACCCACAGGTTCTTCAGAAACCAACCCCGGAACTCAAGCACCAGCTGGCTACTCTCTCCAAGCGAGTCGCTGGCGCTGTGACTGAGCTCATTCAGGCAGCAGAAGCCATGAAAGGTAGGGTGGACCCTCCCGTGTCCTTTCCTGGGGTACCACCCCAAGGCAGTGACAGCTAACTGAGCAGAGAAAATGAGCAGCAACATGAGCCCTTTCTTGGTGTCTGCAGTCAGAAAAGCAAATGGACGTAGAGTTAGATATAAAAAGTAATATCCTCCCGAAGCAAGTCTTTTCTCCAGTCTTTATGTTAAGGACTTAAATGACTTAATCCAGGGGTCCCCAACCTCCCGGCCATGGACCAGTACCAGTGCAGGCCTGTGAGGAACCGGGCCTCACAGCAGGAGGTGAAACTGAATGTAATGCTCTTGAATCATCCTGAAACGACCCCCATCCCCCACTCAGGTCCGTGGAAAAATTGTTTTCCACGAAACCTGTCCTTGGTGCCAAAAATGTTGGGGACTGCTGGCAGCCCCATCTAGAACTGTTCACTTCCCTTTTTAAGGGTCTCACCACTTATTTTATCTGTGTTTTCGTTCATCAGAATATTTATTCTTATTTAAATAATACCCTTCATGTTTAGAAAATGGTGCTATCTGGGTACATTGCTGGCACACCCCTTCATGGTTCCACAAAAGCAGTCAACTCACCAGGGAAAGGTTTTCCCACCCCTTTCCTGTGTTCAAATTGAGGTGAGTGTCCACTCCTTGTGAGCGCCCAGGAGAAGAGCGTAGTAATGCTCTTTGACTCAGCATAGTCTCTAGTCTCCTGAATGTGCTTGCTTACAGTCACAGGCCCGAAGTTAGCAGTCAGAATCATGTTCAAGCTGGCCTTGGTCCATGAGATCTTGGTTTCCGAAACTGTCACTGATAGCTGCTCCTGTGGTAGGGCTGTACACACAGCTGAGGTAGAAAACCAGAAGCAGACAGTGCCCCTCAACTGATCCCTGAGGGCCAGAGAGTCGATCCCTTAGGACAGTTCGGTTAGTAGGCTCATGGAACTTCTCTGCATGCAAATCCAGATATTGTTTGTAATTAAGCCAGTGCCCTGAGGTCCGCAGCTACCAAGAATGACCCTTTGTACTGATTTTAGGAACAGAGTGGGTGGATCCAGAAGACCCAACCGTCATTGCAGAAACGGAATTGCTGGGGGCTGCAGCATCCATTGAAGCTGCAGCTAAGAAGTTAGAGCAACTGAAGCCGAGAGCAAAACCAAAAGTGAGTATCCGTGTGTGACTGCTTATGTCATGTCGGTAGGCCTTCCGGTGGGCAACTATGAAACGGAGCTGGGTCTGCTGCAGGGAGCTCGTCCTGTTCCAAGTGGTTAGACTAGGCAGCTGCAAACCTGCTCCACCTGCCTAGCACCTTTTATGAGTCTGGGAAAAAACCAGCGGGAGAGCCTTTCAGGTTAACCACCCAGAGAAATACCTTTGGCTATCCATAGGAAGAATTGGTCATTTACCATCTCGATTTAGTTCCATTATATATAAAGCAGGTGTCAGATGCTTCCTTATAAAAGTCCCTATTACTGAATATGAGACTGTCACCCTCAAATCTTCTGGCTTCCATATGCCTTTAATAGAGAAATAGCAACACCAGATCTCTCCTTTTCTAAGAACTAAAGGAGGGCCATGCAACTCTCAGAAGTGCACCCATAATCAACTTTTTCAGTATATGCCGGAGACTGTGATTGGATAGTATATATTTTCCAGCTACATCTGTTCTCTGGACAAGTGTTTAGAACTTAAGATCATGAGTATATGTTAAGAGAAACAGCCATTAAGTTTGCACAGTAGGTAGGACAATTATTAAGGGAAAAGGACAGTGAGTTAATGTTGTCCAGGGGCCAAGCCCAACCCTGTTAAGAAACTATAACCACCCACACAGCCCCTTTCCCCATGAAAAGATAGTCAAATGGAGGGGGACTCTTTTTTGGTCTATTCAAGTAAGTCCTTTCTGGTACCTATAAACTTACCTCCTTTCCAAGGACTCAAATGCATTGGGAAATAAAATCTGGCTCTTCCCCTCAAAAAAAGTGGAGTCCCTCAGTGTATATGTACCTAAAAATCTACCTGTGTTGTCAGACCAAAAGATAGAGCATGAGCACTGGAATCCACCAGCCCACTCAGAAGCGGTACCTGGGTCCATGCTGCATGGGACGAACACGTGGGCCACAGTGAATCCGTTCAGCTGAGGGACCTTCTTAAAACCAGGGGATTCTTAGAACCCGTCTCCTAGCAGTCACTCTAGACGTGGCGAACACACTTAAATTTTTTCTCATCAAAATGTAATTTAACCCACGTAAGAGCTAAGTGTGGCTATAGGAGCAACTCCATTTTCTGGTTATATCTGTTTGTGCTTTGTAAATCAAGCTAATTGTCAATGGAAACTGTACTTTCAGCTTCAGAAGCAAACAGCAACCATCAGCTAATATCCAGAGGCCTCGTGCTTAATTTGTTTTTTCTCTTCCATACGTGATTTCCATACAAGTGGCCTCTCTCGGGAAAGCTTCTCTCTGCTGATGCTGAAGTCACGTCAGCTGACACTCATTCTCCTTCAGAATCAGCCTGGTGCTAGTTTAACATTAGCATGCCCCCTTATTCCGAGAGCTCCTGTTCCCATCCTGTTGCCTTTGTCCTTTTGCCAGGTCCTTCTGCATCCTTGTCTGTCTCTGAATCTGGGTTTCCCTCTGCCGGCCATTTATTTACCTGTTGAATTTTGATCTGAAAAACAAAGTTATTAGAGTTCCTTTCCCATAGGATTGTTGTTATAACAAATGAGCTAATTTAAGGACACGGTGCCTGATAAACAATAACACTTAGTAAACTGTATCACTGTCACTGAAAATAGGCTTCTGGGACTTTTATCTACTTACCTCCTAGGAAAATGCCTGAAATACAAATTATTCCGTAGAACCATGAACTGATGATGCCCTACGCAAAAAGAGAAAAGAAAGAGTGAGCAAAATAGAATCTCCCTCTGGTGGGTGCCCAGCATGTGCCAGGCAGTCTTCTAGGGGCTTTACATGGATTAACTCATCTGGTCCGTGCAACAAGCCCCTGGGGCAGCAGTTACCATCCCTGCTCTGCCAACACAGAACCAGACAGAGGCAGGCGACCAGGCCAGCGTCAGAGGGCCGGGCGGGACTGAGCTGAGCACAGTGTGTGTGGGCTCCTGCTGGGTGGCAGTTCTACTGAGTACAAGTCCTCCTGGCCCACCCAGTGTCAGAGAGGCTGGTGCAGTCCCTCCGGGGAAGTTTGGGTTTGCCCATACCCTTTGACCCATTAATCCTGACTCTGGAGTCTGTCCTGAGGAGGAAACCCGGAGAGGAAGAAAGCTGTGTGTGGGGGACAGGGAGGGTTGTTCCTTTCTCCTTCGTTTGTAGCAGTGAGAAGCTGGAAGTGCCCTGAGTGTCTCCTTGAAGGAAAAGTACACAACTCTTGAAAGCAATGGTTGATAAGACTGTGTAGCGTTAAGAAGATGCTCACAGCATAATGGAAAGTTTAAAAAAAAGGAACAGAATGCAGAATTGTGCACTCATTGTGGTTACAGCTCTGTGAAACCACTTGCATATGAAGGAGACAGGTGGGGAATGTATAAGAATGGTGGAACTGGAGTGATGGGAGGGCCTCTGTTTTCAAAATAAGAGCACTTACTAGTGATGGTGGCTGAATGGGCGTGTGGGCTCTTCCCACATGACTCAGGACCATTTAGCCTTTGTGTTTACAACGTTTTTTGTTTGCTTGGGTTTTTTTTTTTCTTTTTATATTGACAGCAGAGGTATCCTCTGGCTAAGGTCATAGTTAACCTAACTGTTCATTTGAGTCCCTCCATTTCATTATGGAGCTCCCTGCTTTAGGTCTCCCCCATCTTCCCATTAGGAAGGGTGCTTGGTACTTCCAGAGTGTTTGAGAATGATCTGAAGTCCCTCTCTCCCCCATGACTAGAAGCTCCCACCACATAGTTTATATTAGCTATAAAACTGTTTTGAAGAAACCATCAACCAAAACCAAGGCTTTGTGAGAATACCTTTCTATTTACCAGATGGGATGCTGCCTGACTCAGGAATCAGTCAGTAAAGCCAATCAGCACCACACACACAAACCCAAAACCATAGTTTGTGCCTGTCTGGGAAGGCCATCTGGTTTGTGGTAATATCTGCATGAAATAAATATCTTCCTTGGCTTTATAAAGGAATTTATTTCCCCAGTTTAAAAAAGAATCCCATTTTTACAGCCAAGTCAACCAGTCATTTGAGATTACTCACTTTTCTCCATTCCCTTCCGTAACCTGAGAAGACAAAACAGAACTTAGGATACTGAGAATAAGCCATTGCTAGGGCACCCCTACTCCTGTAACTCTGTGCACAACTCACAGGCTCTAGGTAGGGAGTGAACACGCTTTCCTTCTGTAACTGGGCCACACTCACACTGCTCTGAGGAATAGTTTTGGGGCCGGGCAATGTTTTTGCTTGAATTATTTTGCTCCCCACACCCTCAGGTTGCCTGATTTAAAAGTAGAATAGTCTGTGGTTTATGAAGATGATCCCTGGTTTATTCCCACTTCAGGCCCTTAAAACTTAAGTACCTCTTTTTGCCTGGAATCTCCCAGACATGAATAATGAACAAGTTTGCCCTATTGAATCCACCATTTGCTTGAGAAGATGGTCTAAGGGCAAAACGAACGTGTCAGCGAGCTCTGGTGCGCGTGCCTGCGATCTCACTAATGGTGCCAACTCCACGCTGGCAGACAGACTGTGCTCCACAGACAGGTGAAGGGGCTGCAGGGGTGGCCACCCCAGCAGCCAGCGCAGCCTGCAGCACTGTGCCTATTCTCGAGCTCAGTCAGACCTGGATGCCTTTTCTGCAGGCCTCTGTGTGATATGTTTGATATATTAGGTTGTTATTTAATCCAACTATATATCAAACATATTCCTACAGTGTCTTGCCCTGTCTCCGGGGGTTCCTAATACAGTTTATAAGGCAACAGGAAAGAATATGTTCAAATCCCAGGTAGACTTAGATGACGGAGGGTCCATTACATTTCATTGTGGTTCGTTCCATTTCTTCTTGTAGCATTTGAAACCTGTATCAGTATCACTAGTTTATTTTATTATAGAAGCAAATCATAATTATTGACGTTTCATAAGAGCCTGAGATATTATGTGCAGCTTAGTTTCTGCAGTGATGAGTCCTCAAGGGCCACGCTCGATGGAAAACTGGCAGGTCCCACCCGTGTCTGTGACATGAAATAAAGGTCAGGGCTGTACCCTCCAAACACATCTAGGTTCATATTTCATGTTAGCTCATTTTCACCCTGCTCTTCAGTTTAGAAATTAGTGATTTTCATCATTGAATTTTCAGCAAAGACACAAGCACAAATCAACTGTCTGACTTTCCTGTCCACCCACAGTAACAAAATGTATGAACCAAATCAGCTATACCAGCTGTGTGGGTGGTGAGTCACTGGGCTTCGTGCGGACCATGGTTAGGGCTGAATATATCCAATAGAGATAATGAGGTGTAGACTGTGCTCTGTCTGTTGAATTTCCTGTTATAGGTTAGCTTGTCAGTAGAAGTTGACAATATTTAGACTAAGCCGACAATCAGAAAGTAATTCCATAGCCTAATTGGGTGCAACAGGAAGTTCAGGATTATGAAATATTTTTTCTGGCACGTAACTGCCTTCGTTGGCTGACTTTGACCCCTTCCTCATAGAAGAGCCTGTGAAGTATGTATGAGTACATTCCGATCTCTCTCAACATGAGACTGTGAACACCGCTTCCTGCAAAGAGAACTAGCATGCTCATAGCTCAGCTTTGGGGAGGAGAGAAGAAGTGTTCTTTTAAAGAGCCCTCCTGGGTGTAGGCGATCCCCCTGACAGGTGGCGAGCTGGTGGATTGAACAGGTGGCTCAGGAAGGCTTCCTGTGGTAATAATGTCTAGGAGCCATCTCACGGTTGCTTGGGGTGAATGCAGAGTGACAGGCCCCATGGCGGTGGGAGCAGAGAAGCGATGACAGGGGAGGGAAACGCAGTGTGGGAGTCCGGCTTCAGGAGCGAAAAAGTAGAGCTCATGTTCGGAATCCCTTCCCACAGAGAAGTGATCCAGCAGTGTGTGCCAGCAGGGGCTCTTTCGGACGGTTGTCAAGACACTGCCAAGATCAGTGCCACCTTCACTCGCTAGATAACGTTGTTTAGGGGTTTTGGTGCAGTTTAAGCTGTTTGACCAAAATGGTAAATGGTCAGGGAAAAGAGGCAGCATGTTCTTGTGAGTAAAGAAAAATGCAGTTTTGAGAGGACCTTAAGGTAAAACCCATTCATTACAAGCGATGTGGTTTTCTTGTTTCTTTTGGTAATTTTGCTATGGACCAGCATGCTGTACTGATTGATTGATTGGGTGAGTAGGAAGGGCAACCAGATGAACAGGGAGGAGGAAAAGCAGATACAGTGTTTTTTATACAGCTAAACTGGGGGCTCTGAGCTTATCTGCCCCTGATTGGTTCCAGGCCAGGAGACGTATAGGGTGTAAAAAGCAAAGGTGTGTGGGGAACTCGGCCAGCACCTGTTCTCAGGTAACTCCCCACCAGGAGGACCATGGTTCCTGGTCATGCTCTCCTCAGACACATGGGGGATTCATGTCAGGGGGCTCAGACAACAAATGTGTCTGATTAAGCCTGAAAAGAAAAGAATTCTGTACCTTTTCTTTGTCCGTGTTTCCTATATAGACATTCTTTCTTTTTTTTTTTTTAGAGAGAGAGAGAGAGCATGACAAAATCTTTAAGAGTTTTTCCATCAAACAGAAATAGCAATCATGGAGCCATTTCAGTGGCATTACTTCTCACTTGTTTAAAAAGTGCTCAAACAGTGGACACTGTGGGCAAACCACTCCCAGGACACTAGTGGTGCGAGCCCAGGCCTTTTCCAGTGGACACTGCGTGGAGGTGCATTCACTCCACGTCCGGATGCAGAAGGTGGTCCCTCCCCAGGTTGCAGGCAGAACCATCTGTCAGTGCCTTCTCTCTGTCACCCACTTTGTCTGTTTACAGTTTCCTTGGAACCCTCCCCGAGACCAGGGCAGCCCTGGAAGGGAGAGGAGGGGGCCAGAGCCCTGTGTCCAGATCTAAGCCCTTCTCAGCTCCAGGTGTTCTAAGAGATTTCCCTTTTATTTGGACTGTTTAGGGTGGTGGTCCTTAAGATACCCCACCTGTGGGTTCTCCAGAGGAGAAGCTGATCTGGCTCTGGTGCAGTTGGGCCTTTGGATACAGGCTAAGGTCTCCCCCCAGGCGCCTCTCAGTTCCATTCCAGAAGCAAACCAGTAGCAGCCAAACTCACTACAAAAAAGGAGAAACGTGGCTGCCTGTTCCACTCCGCTTCCAACTGGCAGGAAGCGCCTCCCTTGCGATGCAGGACTACTTGGTTTGGCTTCCTTTTTTCCCCCGGGGACATTTGAATTATATTCAGAGTGTTCATACTTGTCAAATATACCATATACATGGTCTGGCAGAAGCAGCGCCTGCTCGAAAGTGGTTGGTAGGACAATAATATGGGTGTAACTTATAGTTTTAATTTGAACATTTCATCTAAAATGTCATATGGTATGCTTGAGTGTGATATTGTTATGTTACAGAATTACATGCTTATGATTTTGTAATAAAATATTTTGAAATAAAAAGGCATTATTTCTGCTGGAATATATATATTCTTATGTATAAGAATTTTTTTAATTCATATATACGTATATATATATAAAATCCTTATACACACACATATAATTTCTGATGTGCTGTGACCTTGTTTCTAATGGCAACCATTCTGCAAGACGTTCAGTGACCCAGAACAGGGCATGATTCCTAACTGGGAAGATGGAACCATGAGTTGTCATTGGCTCTGTGGCCAGTTATGAGAAGCCACGACCGTGTTTATCAGCTCTCAGCAAGGCAGTCTCTCAGGGGTTTCAGGGAGGGAGACAGAAGTCGGGGCAAGTGACCATTTGGCCATATCCTATGGGTGACTTCTGCTCCTTCGCCTCAAGTTCAGTGAGGGGAGGGGCTGCAGGGTTGCAGGGGTGTGATTCACAAAGAAAAGGGAAAGGAAGAGGACTGGGGATGGATACACTCTTCCTCTGCCCCGCACATGCCCAGGGACCTGTTGGGGCGGATGGGCCAGGGGCAGGTGGTAAAGATGCTGCAGGAAGGATGCAGGGCTCCTCCGTGAAGAGGCCAACAAAGAGGAAGGGAGAGAAACAGTATTCCCTGCTTATTTTAGTCAGTGCCTTCTCAGAAGGGTTGGATTGGGAACCATAGCATGTCTAAGCTGTGAAGCACCAGGAGGGCTGAGTTGCTCCTCACGTTACAGACAGAAAGCAGATTGCTGTCAGAGAAGGGGAGCGAATGCCTCAAAGTCACAGTCAGAAAGCGCAGATCAGTGACTAAAACCCATCTTATCCCTCTCCTGGTTGGGTGCTGAGGGAGAAGCCGGAAGCAGTGCCGATCTGTATCATGTGTCATTGACACCTCATTTATCTTTGGGGTTTTTATTTATAACTATTAGATTTTAATCAGAAAAGGCAGGTCGAACTGTTACTAGAATTATGAGTGGCAAACAGCATTCAGAAAGGGAAAACAGACTAGCTTAGCCCAAAGTCTGAAGAAAAAATTTTTTAAGACCACAAAAAAATATACGTAGTAGTAGAAATAGAGAAATTATTTGCTAGTAGTTAATGAACATTTACTGAGTCGGTTATGCTCCGTGTGCATTAATACTTACGGCAATCCTATCGGATAGACGGGGGGAAGGAGGCTGGAAAAGTGAGTGAACTGCTGCAAAGACTATGCTCTCAGAATCCTTGAAAGGCAAAAAATACCTCAAAAATGAAGAAAAGCCTCCCGTTTTCTGTTCCCTTTCCACCATTCTTCCCCCTCTCTTACCCCAGCGGAACCTCCAGCTCTCTGAACTTTCGACCAATCAGGGTAAAACTCTCAAAGCTGTCCAGCTGTGGGGAGCAGGCAGCAAGGGAGCCAACCCGGAGTGTGGCCACTCCCAGAGAAAGCTCACCAGGCCACTGACTCTCTCAAAGGGGAGCTCTGCATAAGATCACCAAACAGGAAAAATAGCGGCAGCAGGGTGCTTAAACCATTCTCAAAGCTACCAAAAAACCAAGGTGAGGAGAAAGGCATTGCGGCTAGTCTGCTGGACACTTCAGGAGAGAGAGTTGTCAAGAGCTAGTGGTGACCTGGGCAATAGCCTTTTCAAGTGGAGGGGTGAGGGGAAAAGAACTGGTACAAAGGACGAGAGAACAGGTTCAATACTCAGGCTGCAGCCAACCCCGTCACGAAGCAGAACAGATTCTCAGTTTGCGCATCTGTTATTTTACCCAGTAGTATTTTATTGAGAGGCTCTTTGTAAAACACCGAAAGTGCCACTGTGTTACATTTGTACGTGCCTGACGAACTGTCACCAACTATGCAGGCCAGTGGAGGGGTGCAGGCAGAGTGTACGATCAACAACCCGCAGCTTTGCATGGGCAGGAGCCTGTGCCCAGACGTGTGTGCCTCCGCCCCCCAGGAATCAGGAGTGGACAGCTGTTGATGTGGACGCTCACTCGGTGCATGTCTCCTTCTCTAACCGTGTAAACTGTCCTCTGGCTGAACTCGAGAACTCGGGAGACTCACTTTGCATAAATACATTCATTCCCCAAGCTTTCATCGCATGGGCTGCTCTGTCTGGTTTTGTGCTCAAGAGATATACGTTGAATAAAACACAGTCTATGCCCTGGCGGAGGTCACAGGCTGGTAGGGTTCAGCTAACGGCTGTCTATTTTTCCTTGACCCAGACCAGCATTTCCCACAGGGTTGGCTGGAACACCTCTGTTAGAAATGCATATTCCAAGGCCCTGCCCCAGACCTAATGAAACACAGTCCACAGCTTTAACCAGATCCTAGGGTGATTCTGCAAAAGCTATCAGTTTAGCCTACTTAATGAAAACATTTCCTTAAACTCATCACCTTTACTTCAGGTGAGTAGCTTTAAAGCACAGGTGGCAAACACAAGGCTCGAGGGCTGAATCCGGCCCTCCACCTTGTTTTATCCGGCAGGGCACCTTGTTTCTACCCAGTGGCAGCGCCGAGCTGCTTGCCCCTAGGTAAGGAGAAGTTACATTTACACAGTCCTAACATTACATTCGGCCCTTTGAAGGCAACTGTGAAGCTGATGTGGCTCCCGGTGAAAATGAGTTTGACACCCCTGCTTTAAAGAAATATAAATAACTACATGCATAGGATTAGTTATAATTGTTTTAACAATCTTAATGGCTCCAGTTGTTGGGGTGTGGGGAATGGAAAAACTCAAGTCCTTCCAAGACCAAGCCAACTTTGTTTCTCTCCTTTTTTGTGATGTGGTTAAGCCTTGTACATCCTCCTCTCTCCTCGGGGCACCTCACCACCCTCCTCTCCAATGCATCCTCTGTGCTAGTGGGAGCTGAAGCTGATGGGGAGCACTGACCATGGTGCTTGCCTTTTTTACCAAGCCTCCCAGGCACGGGGAGACCCCGTTTCTTCTGAGGCTAGAAGTTGTGTGCTCTCAGGAAGCCTCGGGTGTTGATGCCTGCCTGCCGCAGGAGAGATGGGGTGGGCTAGTATTAATGATAAACCTGGCCTGCAGACTGGCCTGCACCCAGCAGGCAGGCGGGCGGCGCTCTGCCCAGACGGCAGCATCCGAACATTTGCCTTCCATCCCTATTGCCATCCCAGTCAGCTCTATTAAGCCTTCCTTGGGAAGCTCTCAAGTACTTTTTAATCAGAGCACATGTCTTCCAGAAATAAGGCTTTCGACTGTGGCCATTTTAAAGCATAGAGATGTTATGGAGAGAGAAATAAAAATCCATCAAAAGGCGTTACAGCAGTTGCCATTGCAAGAAAAATCAGTGGGTGTCAAAGGTATTTTGAAGTTGAACATCTATTTCAAGCATGTGTTTTACCAAAAAAATGATGATGAAGATGATGATGATGATAATGATGGTAATAAAAACCCTGCCAGGCAGAAAGGGACAGGCCTTTCAAACCAGCTGTAATGATTTCACCACATTATCCATACTTAGCACTTCATTTTAAGGGAATTCCATATTTGTGAATCCTAAAATTTGGGAAATCAGAAATCTAGTGATGGGCACTCCACCCTGTAAAGTGGACTAAATTGTAGAACGCGCAGTGTAGCTGAGGGCCTCTGAGACAGGAATCCAGACTTTTGGGAGACATCCCAGGCCTCTATTTTCTGATCTGCAAAATGAGGAGAGAGAGGCTCCCTTTGGCCTCAAAAGGTCTATGGTTTCCTCAGTGCCTTAATCTGTTATATGCTTGACTTTCTTTTGCAGAATGAATTTTCAAAACTATTAATTCAAGGCCATTGAACACATGTACCAGAGCCTAAGTCATCTCTACAGGGCCTGTGTATGACAATACCTTTCACACCAAAGCGCCTTGTAATGAGTCATGTTTATATTTCAATAAACAAATTTCATAATCCACTATTGCTACTCCCCTGCTCCCATCCCATAATGAAGAATCCAAAATGATTCCACCAGAACTGAATCCATTCCTATTCCGAATGCTTCTAGAGTGAGACTGTCAGAAAAAAGAAAGTGTCCAGCGTCTGTCCCCAAGCCTCTCACATGCTGCTGCCACCCTTCAGACCCACCGCGTGTGCACTGCACCGTTAACTGTGATAACGTGGTCATAAAACAAAAATGAGATCGGCATCTCTTGTGATTCAAGAAGTGATCGTTAAGAACAGGGCATTGGAAAAGAATTGTGCCCACGTATCCATCCTGTTTGATGTCTTGTATGGGACCACTAGTGTGCCAACTTTGAGCCTCTGACCCCAAATTGTTCCTCACTGATGCTCGGGTTGGGCAGTGGAGGGGACGGGGGGCATGGCCCTTGACTAGTAACACATATCATCTTGGAATCAGAGAGTTTTAGGTTTAGGTCTGGTTTAGACTTTACTTGCTACCGCCTGACTTGGAGTCCAGTTCTTTACCTCTCTGAGCCTCAGTTTTCTCACTGTAAATATAAGGATATGGATACCTACAGTGCAGGAGTTTTTTCCTGTTTTTTTGGTGAAAAACAAGCTAATGTACATGAAAGTGCCTAAACAAGCTGCCTGGCACATAGTAGGCACTTTTAAAACCATATTACTGTTATACAGAACTGCAAATGTACCTAATGACACTGACTCATACACTTAAAATTGGTCCAAAGGGTAAATGTTATGTGTATTTTACCACACACATGCAAGGAAAAGTATTGCTACACCTGACCATCACCTCTTAGTACCTGAAAGGTACCAGCCACATCTTCAGCATTCTGGGGCTCAAGGGGAGCGTCAGCATGTTGACAGACTGTTAGTGCTACAGGGGACCTTGACCGTTATCTAATCTGACACCCCAAATGGTGGTACCCCACCCACCCAGCCCCACTTCCCAGAAGCTTCTCTTCAATTTCCCAGGTTGTGTTGGCAGTACAGAGTGTGGTGGTGGCGAATTTACAGCAGAGTCCCACTGAGCTGGCAACACCTGCGCGGTGGTGGCCAGTGTTCTTCCCCAGGTGCAGCGGGGCCCTGGGAGCCAGGTGACTGAACAAGCTCCACTTGGCGGGTTTCTTTTCCATCACAGGGTGGTCTTTGGTTGGTATGTAACTCTCTTCATGCTAAGCCACAAAAATGCAAATGCTATTTTGCTTTTGTTTTTGCCCCAGAAAAATAAGGTTTTCATGACTGATAGCCATTTTTGAGCCCTAAGCCCCAGAAGAAGGTGCCACCACCCCCACTTTGGATTTTGATTATTGGTTATTTTGATTTTGGTTATTGATACTGATGGAACCATTCAAGATATTTGATTCACAGTGGATTTATGTCTCTTTAAAGATTATGGCCTGGAAAAATAGCCCTAGAACTTCCTGAGTTAACATTTGTGCAGAATGTCAGTGCTGGCGGCTTTCACCTTTTAGAGAGGGGACGCCGGGAGGCAGTTTAGGCCTTTCAGCCTGGGTGTGGTTTGCCAACAAAAAGCAAAGACAGATGAAGAGCCAGGTGACCGAGCAGTAAGTAGCTGGGCAGAATGTGCCCTTTGTGGATATGAATTGCATGTGACACTGTTCTCTTTCGGTTATAGCAAGCAGATGAGACCCTGGATTTTGAAGAACAGATCTTGGAAGCTGCTAAATCCATTGCTGCTGCCACAAGTGCCCTGGTCAAATCAGCCTCGGCAGCCCAGAGGGAGCTGGTGGCCCAAGGAAAGGTGGGTAAGCCCCGTTGGCCAAGCAGCAGGAGATCACACGGTGAGAGCCTGTGAGGAAAAGAGCTGAAGGCTTTTGGCCTGACCAAGGAAACCAGTGCTGTGCCATCCGTCACTGACCTGCCAGTCCACCCCCGCTGCCCGAACACTCTGTTTGCTCAACCCTGACAAACAGAATGAAGGGTTTGGCTTCCAGGCCCCTCACCTGCTTCTGATTAAGGAAAGAAACCACCCAGGGCAGAGATCAGGCCTGAACAAGACACTGGTATTCCCACTGTGCATTAGGCTATTCAAAGACGTAAGCTGTTGTGTTTTCCTGGTGGCTGGCTGTATAGCTAGGGACTTTCTACACCATCTTCCAACCCCAATGGCTCCATTGATTCTCTAGCACTGTGAGGCTGAATGCCATCCAGTTCTGCGGTTACCATTTTCCTGAGCCCATTGACCAAAAGGCCAGTTCAGTTTTAAATCGGAGATGTCTTTGATCCGCTTCATCTCCGGTCACCCATTCCATCTACATTAGCATGAAATCCAAAGAATTAATAGTGTATTAGACTAATCCTGGCTATGGCAAGGCTTTCCAAGTTAAAATACTCCCTGTGTCCTGTTTTTCCCCATATGACATGAAACCACCCCATCCAAATTGTGTCTGCCAAGAGCCTCTCAAATATGAAGGCCCTACAGAGACCCTCGCTTTCTGTCAGGTTGGGGGTTTGGGAAATTTGGTCATCATAACTGTCGGTCACTTCTGTTTGCCATGGAAAGGCCTCTGCCATCGGTGTGCAGAGAGACGGATACGAGTATGTCTTGTCCCAAGAGTGTGTAGCACAGACAGAAAGCAATGCCCAGGCAGTGGCTGTCCATCTTCCCCAGGAAGTCTCTTGTGAATTAGCCACATCTTAATCTCAGACCACCTACTCTGGCTGTTCTGGCTGAACCATTGTGTGGTGTGTAGTTCAATGTGAACATCTGTACGCCTCCCCAAGCGGCATGCAGTCTATTCCTCTATGTTCTCGTGTACTCCCGGAGACGTGGCACAGTGCTGACCTTACTTACCAAGTGTGCATTGATCTATCAATATGCAAAGGCCAAAAATGGATCACAGAGAAGAATATCCTACCTAAAAGTCCCAGTTTATCGATAAAGGGCCAACTATGTGCCAGACACATTAGACATCCGAGAGTCTACAGAATCTGGCTTGAAAGTGGCAGAGCCCTGTCCTCCAAGGGACTCGATGCTCAAGCATTGAAAAGTTGGTAATGGAGGTTTGGCTGGACTTGGGTGAATTCTAGGCTTATATATGCAGGACCTTGGAGTTTACCTGACCTTCACCAAGCCCTGATGTGATTCCTGTCATTGCTCACAGATCCTCAGTTCCATATTCAAATAGAGAGAGTCATCATCTGCCCTGGCTGGTGTGGCTCATTTGGTTGGAGCATCATCCTATGATTGAAGAGTAGCAGGTTCAATTCCTGGTCAGGACACATACCCAGTTTGCAAGTTCAGTCCCTGGTCTGGGTACATACGATACCTGGTCCAGGCGCATACAGGAGGCAACCAATTGATGTTACTCTCTCTCATGGATGTTTTTCTGTCTCCCTTCTTCTCTCTCTAAAAAACAATGAAAAAATGTCCTCAGGTAAGGATAAAAAAATAGTAATAAAAATAATTTTTGAAATAGGGAGCCATCTATTACCTCTCTGTGCACCCCCCACAAGTATAAAGGTATTTCCTCCTATAGATATTCCCTCTACATCTGGACAGAAAATATTTTACTTGTTGCCATAATTTCTAAATAGAAACAGAGATCATCTTACTTCCAGCCTCTTCATTCTCCCCGCACCCCAACAAAACAGTCTGTGTTTCCTTAAGGTTCTGCACTTAATTGTACTAAAGGAATGTACCACCCATTTTTGCATCATCTGCCAGAAAATCACAGCATGGCTTCAGGCTTTGTGATCAGGAGAGATTTAAGTTTCCCTTGGCCCTTGAAAGAAGAGGCCTCAGGGCTCCCATGTTTGAAGTGGAGAAAGGTCAGCAAAGGAAATGAGCGTGTAAAGACAAGCCCCAATCTATCATTCCTGAGCTACTTCCCAGAAACACAATACCTGGCAACTAAACAGGCCGCTGGGGGCCTTGCAGAGGGGCTCCTTGTGGCCCAGGCGGAAACCGGCCAGCGTGCTGGTACGAGGGGCCAGGGCCCTCCCTCGTGGGAAAGGGCCTGCATTCTCATGCTGGTGCTGACAGCGGGAGTGCCTGCTGGTGCCTTGGATCTGAGGTGTTCCTCCCTCTGTTCCCTGTAGGGTCTGGGGGGCTGCATGTCACCCTGAGCCTCCCAGCTCTCACTGCTGATTTCTAACCTCCACCCCCTAGGTGGGCTCCATCCCCGCCAACGCTGCAGACGACGGACAGTGGTCACAGGGGCTGATTTCTGCCGTGAGTCGCCTTCTCATTCCTCCTCATTTGCTTTTGGGAGCCCACGAGGGAGGTTCAGGCCTTGGGTCACTTCTCTGTTGACCATCCCCAGGCCCGCATGGTGGCAGCTGCGACCAGCAGTCTCTGTGAGGCGGCCAACGCCTCCGTTCAGGGACATGCCAGTGAGGAAAAGCTCATCTCATCCGCCAAGCAGGTTGCCGCTTCCACAGCCCAGCTGCTCGTGGCCTGCAAGGTGAAGGCCGACCAGGATTCAGAGGCCATGAGGCGGCTACAGGTAATGGTCACTGATGCTGGTGGGAAAATACTCCTGTTGGAGCGGGTAAGTGTCGCCAGAGGGGACAGTCTCACTTGCTTGGCATGACCCACCAGGCCTTCCATCAGCCAACTCTGTGCCACTTTCCTCATTTTCTACCATGCACAACCATGCCTCCTACACCCTGCTGCACCTCCAAACCGACATTCTCCCGGGTGCCTCCTGGCCTCCTGCCTCGGGCCCTCCTCCCCACCCCCCAGCCTGGGGAACTCCTACTTGTCCTTCTCGACTCAACTCCAAAGCCACCTCCTCTGGGAATCTATTCCTGACCCCCAGGCCTCAGGCAGCCAGTCCCACCTCTGTCCTGCCAGAGCCCCTAGCCAGCACTCTCGTGGTTCCTGGTCCCTGGTCCACCACATTTACCTTTACATCTGGCAAGGCATGGAGCTCCTTCGGCTCGGGCACCAAGTCTGTCTTTGCACCATTCACCCCTCAGTCGGTGCCTGGGTTGGTGGAGGCCCTCATTTGCTGCTTGCTCAGGAAGGCAGGGAGTGGACCAAGGAGTTTATCTGAGACCCTTGCTAAGGTTTCCCATAGCCCAGCGGTGTGAAGGTGACAATTGAGTCCTTCCCACAGCATATGTTTTCCTGACTTTTAATTGTCCTGTATTTCAAACACAGTGAAAGAAAGGTCAGGATGAGAAAGTCACGGACATTGTCTCAACATTGTCACATGTCAAGCATTATCATTTTTTCTCTTCCTGTGTTTATCTGTGTGCAAAATGATTCTGTCTGGTTGTAATCATAGCAAGAGACATTCTGGTTTTCTTCACTTAACATTTTATCATGCGTATCTTTTTCCCTGAAGGAAAGTCCTCATAATTTCTCTGTGCAAAGCTAACTGGTCCATTCTTCACAAGTCTCGTTTTTAATGATTGCATGATATCACATCAACTGATTATGACTGAATTTCCCTATACTTTGAACATTTTGTTTCCAATTTTCTAGATTTTTAGTATGTGTTAAAATGCAGATTGTATGCTAAAATGTATTTATATAAGTCATGAGTAATTTCATAAGTGGCAGAACTATTTGAACAATTCCACCGGAGCTCAGAACTTGTGTTTTGTTTTGGAAGTCCTAAAGCACATTGCTGCTGTTTGGTGCTCCTGAGTGTGTCTCTGACCCGCCTCCCTCACCCTCATCTGATGCCTGGGATAAGCCCTGGGGGAGGTGGGGAGCTGCATGTTTGTGAGCATGTGACTCATGGGTCTGGGGAACACTTTTGAGGAAAACGTCCCAAGTTACAAGAGACTGGGGTTCAAGTCCTGCCTCTGCTGTTGATTAAGTATATGATCTTACACAAATCACCCAGCATTTTCCAGGCCTTAGTTCACCTCATCTGTAAAATGGGGATGGAGATGCCTGCACCGGCCCTTGTGAGGGTCAGGGCATGTAAGTCCTGGGCGTCACACAGCACCACTCTCACGGTCACTGTTGCTGGTGTGTGTGGGTGCTGCAGTGTCGTTTCTGACTTCCTTCCAGTGACCCAGGGGTTCTCTGGAGCCAGAGGGACCTATTCAAATCCCAGCTCTGCGACTTACTAGCTCCAGGGTCTTAGTCAAGTTACTTCACTTCAGTTTCCACGTCAGAAAGGTAGACTAATGAGCTCTGACCTCATGAAGCTATTTTGAGAATAAGCACATGATGACTACTTGTCAGAGATTAATTGGCTTCCCCTTCCCTTGTGGGCAAGCCCTCATAGTCCCTATTTGTCACCATAGCTCACAGCTGATGAGCCAGTTAACTTTGAATGAGAAATACACTCAAGTTTCTGAGGTTTAACCCCCAAGTACAAGTCCTTGAGTCTGAGCGGGCTGGGCCAGGAATCAGGAGGTATAACAAAGCCTTGACCATCACTAGAAGATAATCTCAAACCTCAGGAGGCAGAAGACAAGGCCCCAGGGCCATGCTTCCTGAGCATTAAGAGGGAGCCAGTGCGGACTGTAGCTCTTACTGGAGACCCAGACCACACCCTGAAAAGCTCCTCTGTGCCTGTCCCTAGCAGTTGCCCGGTCTGCAGCAGGTAGCATAAAGCCCAGCCCTGACTCCAGAGCACATCTATAAAGGCCTTATCACTGTGGGGCTCCCAGCCCTTTCGTCCAGGGGTCGGCAGTGCTTTCATGGCCTTTCATGTGACCAAAAATCATTCAGAGACTGCCAGCCCTGGGCAGCCACTGTGCGAGCTGCTGGGCATGCAAAGATTCAAGTCACAGCCCCTGTCCTCAAGTCACTCACTGTCCAGGAGGGAGAAAGGCAACCACAAGTGTGGTGAGGGCTGCAGAGAAGCCAGCACCAAGTGTGCAGGTGCATGGGTGGGTGAGACTGGGGTGGACCAAGAAAGGGGTGTCCGAGCCGAGCCTGCAAGTATGCCTAAACTGAATGGGGCAGGGGAGGCGGTTTTCTAGACCAAGGAGCCCTGAGTGCCTCTGTTAACACACACGTCACAGTGCTACGATCATTTATGTACTTAATTGCAATCCCCCTCAAAAGTGTGTGTTCCTTGGGTGCCAGAAACTGGATCTCATTCATCTGTGAGTGAGCCAAAATTAGGTAGGTGCCACTGTTGGTAGAATCAGTGGATGGGTGGCTGGATGGACAGATGGACAGACAGATGCATAGTAACTAGAGAGAACTTCTGTGTTATAATTGATAAATAAGTAGATTCATAGTCTCATGAACTGTACCTTTATGTCTGTTCTTGCCAGATCCAAATGACTGTTTCTAATGATATGATGTGTGTTTTGTTGCCTCTCCAGGCAGCAGGAAATGCTGTCAAAAGAGCCTCAGACAATCTTGTTCGCGCAGCCCAGAAGGCAGCCTTTGGCAAAGCTGATGATGACGACGTCGTAGTGAAGACAAAATTTGTGGGGGGCATTGCTCAGGTTTGTGATTAAATTCAGACAATGGGTGCTCTCACAGTGGGCATCGGGTTATAACAGTGACTTCAACAAGGGGGAAGTTTATTTCTCCCGCGGGACAGCCTGGGTATAGGCAGTCGAGGAGTGCCGTGGTGGTTCTTTCATGTCTGCAGCCCAGACGTTATCTCCCTATTGCTGAATCATCCCCAAGATGTTGCTCTTGGCCACTTGGTCCAAGACAGCTCAGTAACCACCCGGGCTTTCCAGCCTGCAAGAAGAGGTGAAGGAGGGGCTGGCGCAGCCCAGAAGTTGCGTACATCACTTCCTCTCATGTGCCATCAGTCAGCACTTAGTCACATGGCCGACCTTGCTGTAAAGGAGGCTGGGAAATGCAGTATTCTTAGTAGTCACATGCCTAGTTAAAAATTACGGATTCTATTGTTGAAAAAGGAGAAGAGAAATCAGAGGACAGTGATATTATTATATAAATAGAGTTATGCATTTGGAGCTGCTACCCACTCAAGATATTTGGCTCAAAAGAGAGAATGAATGATGGCCCCTTCCCAGAACTTTTAGGAGGGTACCTGGGGTCGTAGGAGAGTAGCCTGATGATGCAGGGTTGCATTCATGTGCTTATGAATGAGGAGCAAACTACAGGACATCAGATTTGCAATTTAAGGTGTGTGTTGATACAAATCCATTATACGAGATTGGTTTTCTTATAGTGCCAAGAACACTGAGACTCTTCCTCATTCCTTAGATACTCATTCCTGTGCCTTCCTTAGTTCTTCCTGAACCACTCCCTCCATTTGGAGATACACTGGGTTCAATTTTCACCAGGCTCTGTATCTTGATACACTACTCCCATGAGAAGTTCCGTGAAGTAGGGTCTCTGATCAAATAAGGCTGTGAAATACTGAACTCTACCCCCACCTCAGAGTATCCCAGGGATCACTGGCCTCGGAAAGGCTCTGAAAAGGCCCACAGGAAAGAAATCTATTCGGCTTTCTTGAACACAAACTTACCTTTTTCACATAAGACCTATGACTAATATCCCTCACACCTTAGAAGCATGAAATAAATATGTGAATGGCATCTAGCCACTAATGACTCCAGGTTTGGCTTCAGGAACGTCTGGGCCAGGTCCTGCCCCACTAGCTGGGGACTGCAGGGGAGTGGACTCTCTCTCTCAGCTTCAGGTTCCTCATTGGAAAAATGGCCCTTGGTGGGGCATGCCTCACAGTGCTGCCAAGAAGGTGATGGGACACGAAACATAACGTGCTTCCACCAGAGCTGTGCACATAGTAGGGATGACACAGATGTTTGCTATTAAGTCAGTGGCCAGAAGTCAGCTTCTTTTCTTGGGTCAACCAGGTCGTTGGTCTCAAAACCCAAACCGTGGCCCAGAGGCTGGTCTCCGGAGCGAATCCTTATTCCTGGTGCTCTGCTGTGTCCCCATCACAGGCACTAGGGAGCTCGCGAGGCAAGTGGTAGAGAGGGAAGGAAGTTTCCTAGCAAGTTTTAGATCCATCCAGCTCATTGCTTTCCTTCCAGATTATTGCTGCCCAGGAGGAAATGCTAAAGAAAGAACGAGAACTGGAAGAAGCCAGGAAAAAGCTGGCCCAGATCCGCCAACAGCAGTATAAGTTCTTACCCACCGAGCTGAGGGAGGACGAAGGCTAAGGCCAGAGCCAAGACAGCGAGCCCTACGGGACGGCTCTTCAAGAACTGGACAAACAGTGTTCCTGAGAGGCCGGGCGCTTCCCTGGAAGCGGCCTGCTTGCCCCCCGGGGCCAGCCCAGAGCCCTGAGAGCTCATTCTCACGTCTCCGTCCCGTCGGGCACCGGCTGCATGATCGTGACGTCACACGGTACAGTGTCTCCCCCACAGCTCCTCCGCCACCTCCCCTCATGCCTCACCTGATCTCAGGAGAGAGGGGTGCACATTTCATAGACTGTTACCAAGAAAGGGAAGTCAGTATTATGTCCTCCTCAGACACCTGTGCTTTCTGTTGGGCCTTCTGTGAAATCATAACAGGAAGAAAATAACGGCTCAAGGAAGTCATGGATGCTATAGATATCCGAAGACACTCTTCCCCCTCTCAGAAGAAGGTGGGAGTTGGCGTTGAGCACCGTCGATAAGAGACGGAAACATAAACCAGTGTGGACTCCAGGGCGTCAGCCAGGGTCATCCTCCTGCGTCTCAAGCACTGGTTCACCCAGCGGGTGACGAATTCCTGCTCCTGTTTGCACGCCTTCTTGCCTCAGTGTGTAAGCTCCTTGTACAATCTAGACCCATCTTGTATTCTGTGGCCCAGAAAATCGAATGATTATTTTTTTTTTTCCCCTTCGTAATCCAAAGGGCAGAGGTATGGGGTAACTGTCAGGGCTTGGCGAGCAGGGGCTCTAATAAAATGTGTGGGCTCCTTACGCTGCAGAGGCTGTTTCAGTTCATACAAACGCATTCACACAAACCCGTGCTCCGCAGATGGCAGGCAGTACGGCACCCCCCTCTCAGCATCCAAGGCAGGGATTCCACTGAAATAAGGCAGTTCCTGGGTGACTCCCTCTGCCAAGTCCCACATCGGCCCCTCTGCTCTTAAAGTGGTCAGAATCCAGAATTGGGAGGCATCTGTTTACAAGTCTGTCCCTTTCCTCCCTCCTAAGATGGACATTTCTCCCACGTCTTGATATTTCTGAGATCTAGGTGCATCCTAAAGTCAGTATGAACTTTAACAAGGCAGTTTTCCTTATTGCATCTTATAAGTGAAGATACGTGCTATCTACAGAGTCCATCTTCCTAGATGTCACTCTTCCAGAATTGTATGGCTTTTCCCCTCTTTCTTTTTTCAAAGCCCTCTCTTTGAAGGGTATTTCAAGGCCTTGAATTTACCTTTACTCTGAGCCTTGACTCCAGACAGAACCTAATCCCAGGTAGCAAGTATCTTTGAAAGAGTTCGTGGAGGAAAAACGGGAATGAGGGTACGTGGTTTTCAAAACCGATGCCGTGGAGGGCAGCCTTCTCCGCTTCTCTGCAGTAACGTGGCGTCTCGTCTCCCACCACGTCCACCGTGCAGTTTCAGAATTGCACCCAGGGAAACAGTTGACCTTGCCAACAGCCTGCTCTAGCGGACTCTATCCCATGTCATGGCTTTAAAACATAATTAAACTTCGACAGTTTCCCATATCTATGAAAGGCTTGGAAGACTTGTGCTGCACATGAGAGAATTTTTGTCCAGACAAGTACAAAGCTAGAGGAAATACGGTGCCGATGCAAAGCAGGTGGAGAGAGTGTATAGGGAGGTGGGGGTGGAGGCGCCACCTCTGAAGAGGAAGTTAGATGGCGGAGCCCTGGCATCTCAGGGAAGCTTACACATTTTTGCTCGCCCTTTTTGAGTGTGGCTAATACCCTGTGCCCTGGGCTAGGGCCCCGTGGACTGGGGCTTCTCCCCTGAGACACTGCAGACAGGCACAGGGTGCTTTCTGTGACTTAAGGACCAGACCCAAAGGCTCGCAGCCAAGCCAGGTTAGCACCCTCATGTCACAGGACTCTGAGGCACCCCTCCATGGCCTGCCCTCGCCCCCTTTTCTTCAGGCTGTGCAGTTGCTTCTCTTCCCTTCCACCTGTCCCCTGTCACATCCCGGCATCCCAGGAGCCAGGCAGTGACAGGCAGTAAGTTCTCTGTCCCTGCCTCAGAGGCATTAAAAACCTCCAGAGACGAGTCAAGTGGAAAGATCTGTCCTTTACGATGACACAGGACAGGCCTAGAGCTAAGTTTATTTGTGTAGGAACCATACAAATCTCCTCCTGTCTGGAGTGTTCGGCTGGGACACCTGCGTGGTGCTTTTTCCTCTGTCCCTCCCTCGTCTACCTGCACATGTGCACGTGGCTGGCCTGTGGCTTGTTTTCCCTGGTTTCGTAAAGGGTGGAAAGGCTGTGCTTTGGGCGTTATTTAACAGGTGCTATGACAGGTGTCCCTGGGGCATTGAAGGGGGGCTTCTGGTTCTTCAAAGGGAAATAGCATAGATATGAGCTGTACTGCGGGTGTGAGTTTTCATGGCGGAAAGTCTAACAAAAGGATGGTTTCGGGGTGAACCAGTCCCAGGTCTGGAGCATGGCGCATCTCGGTATAGGGGGCATCCCAGGTGGGGAGCTAGCGCTGGGCTTTGAAGCCTCGGGCTGATCCTTGGGCCCCAAAATTGCTGCCTCTAAAGGTAAAAAAATGGAACCTAACCTGTACTTCAGAACTGCCCAGCGATTTGGGAGTTTGAGTTTTGTTGGTTCTGCTTTTCAAAAGAATGCTAAGCCACATCCAGTGAAACAGACAGCCCTGTTCAAACTCTGCCAGCGTCCAGTCTGATGTGGCCCTGGTGGTCTGTGCAGGCAGGTGCCTAGGGTCCCGGGCAGCCCTCCAGTCGGTCGTCTTGGGCCCCCATCTGCCCACATGCAGCCTAAAGGAGTGAGCGCCAGAGCACGTGTGTGAGCACAGAAAACCCTTTGGGGCTTCCCCTTCTTGTTTTCTTGGGGGGGAGGGTATCAGTCAGTGAGTTTATGAGCAACCAAAGCCTATTCCTAATTTATCAATATATAATAACCAAATGTACCCATCCCCAGGAGAGTGGACACTCAAGGCCGCAGACACACAAGAGCCAGGCAGCAGGGCAATGGTGGTGAGCAAGCCATGGTCTGCGCTCCTGGGGGACTCACAGCCTCCCGCTAGTGAGCTGCTCCCTCCTTGGCAGTGAGCCCCAAGTCTCCCCCAGCTCTGAGTTCTGGGCTTTGGCAGGGCCTCTGGAGACTCTGCCCGAACAGTCAGACTGTCAGCCTGCTCAGCTCTCAGACTCCTGGAGGAAACAGCCCCTCCGCTGACCAAGGCAAGGGCTGCGAGCCTTAGGAGAGCAAGGAATTGGCAGGAAACGTTCGCTTTGGGCTGAGGCAACAGGTTCAGAAACCCAAATCCTGACAGCTGTGCCAGGGGCTCAGGTCGCCTCCCAGAGCAGGCCTCAGGAGGTGGCCCCAGGGGAAGGTGTCTTCCCCTCCTGGTCTCCAAGTATCATGTTTAAAAGTCCCTGAGACAACTGCTCCGCATTCCTGAGCATCTGCTGGGCATGTTGTGTGTGGTCATTAGGAACAGCCATGTGACAGGGCTTCTGTTGGCTGCTTGAAAAAAGCAAAGCACATTTCTTCCTGTAAAAGAGGTTTGGCTTGTTGGCTCTCCTCTGAGCCCACCTCCCAGCCCTCCAGCTAGTGTCCCCGTGTGAGTCAGCCCCCCAGCGCCCGGGTCTCCTGCTACCGGGAGGCAGAGTTCCGCTCAGCCGCCTTGTCCCCAGGCTGCAAAGTCCAGAAGCAAACAGGAACAGCAGCCTCTGCTGCGCGTCATGATGTCTTTACTCTATTGATCTGGTCACATAAATTATTTTTTTTATTTACCAGAAATAAACTTTTAAAGGAATGAACCTGTGTGGAAGTCTCATGGGGATGGGAGGAAGGTGGAAGGAAGACGGAGGAGAATGCCTCTCTCACGTGAGAGAGGTTCTGCCTTGGGTGCCAGCACCATAGTTAGCAGATGTGTGTTAGAGGCGGGGCGTGGAGGGAGGTTGGTGTGTGTGAGCCACAGAGGCAGGGCCAAGGTACCTCTGAATTCCATGCAGCTCTGCTGACTCTAGAGGAATTTCAAAGGAGAAATAGAGCAGAAAGAGGAAGATGCGATGATTTTCCTCTGAAACTAGCTCGGGTCTCGAGGCTTGTGGGTGTTACCTAGTTGGAAGGCTGCACAGCTAAAGATAGAGCGCACCCACACCTCTCCAAACACTGCGGGGCCGACCCGGGGAGGTGAGCTCACCGCCCGCAGCCCAGCCGGAAAGGCAGCCTCCAGGGCCCAGAGCAGCCCTCCTCCCTGCAGGCAGGGCCTGCCCACAGCTTGGCTGGAGTCCTTCTCTGGGAGAACTCGGACTCAGAAAAATGAGAGGCATTTCTAATCTGCAAGAGGGTGATGTCGAAGAATCACCGCAGCAACAGGGAATGTGCCCCTGGTATGTCTAAAAGCTAAGAGCATTGTGTCCCCTAACAAAGCGCTGATTTGGGGATGTCTGAGCCCTTGGAAGTGTTTTTTTTTTTTCTCTCTCTCTTTTGACTTCACTAGAACAGGATGGAACTGACTACCACCTATATGAATGAGGGTGGGGGGCCTGGGGTGAAGTCCAGGACAGAGGGAAGTGTCAACATAAGAAACATTCAAAGATGTAGAGAATTTTTTTGAATTTGTTTGAGTCAAACCGGGAAACAAAATATCAACAAATTGAGAAAACACTCTGGAAATGGCAGTTTTGCACCTTACATTACAATCAAAAGGGAAGGCATAAGTGGGTTACGTGAGGTCCATCGGTGAGAGATTAGGGAGGCGAGAGAAAGCAAAGGGGGTGGGTGGGGGCGACGTGAGCCTCTGGGATTGGATAGAGTACAGTGACAGGCACATACTTTTACACAGGTGGGTGCAGGATAGTTAGCAGCAGTTATAACACGATAACAACGAGAGGGGTCTGTGCCCCGGCTGTGGTGCGGTGCCTGTGCTTCCAGGGGTCCAGAGGCATGTTACCATTACTTTGACATTCCAAAGGCATGTCATCGCAGGTGCAAAGACAATAGGTTCAATTAAGGTAAAGACTGACTTTTGTCAGGAAGATCTAAGCCTAGGACTTAACTGCCTGCCATAAACAGCTTTTAGTTAATGTTTTAATTTCAGACCATCCTTTGAGCTTACCTTAGGTCTCCCAGTTTGCAAGGCTGTCTCGAAGGCCTCCCCTGAGCTTAGCAGGCTTGGCAGGTGGCCCCTTGTCTTCCTCAGAGGGAAGCTAGCATTTGTGGGGAAGGCACAGAGGGGCAAGCCAAGTCTCAGCAGGGCACCAAAGTGGGGGTGTGGGAGCGGAGGCCGTCTGCGGACTGCATTCGGATCCTCTCTGCTGCTGAATCGGGCGGACTCACGGTCAGAGACCTCACCGAGGGTCCCATCACCTACCATGTGCAGAACACCAAGGAGTAAGAACACTGTCTTACTCCTGGAGAAGGTCACAGTCCACAGAGAACAAACTGGAGTTGGGAAAGGCTTTTGAGAAGAAGGCATTTGGCCTAACTCCTAATGAAGAGTCGTTTTCCAGGCAGAGAAGAGGTGGGGGGACAGCAGTCCGGGCAGTGGGAACCACACGTGCAGAGGCCTGGATTTATGAAGGGCCGGAATGCTCAGGGGAACGGAGCAATTCGGCCGTGGCAGGGCTTCTGGCTCAGGGCATGTGGCGTGGAGAGGGGGCGGCCAGGGCGGGTTACCAGAGGGACCACCACTCTGCAGGTGAACCTAAAGAGAGACTCCGTCCTGGGAGAACTCCGGTCAAAGTGTGGAGATGCACTAACAGAGGTCAGCAGCTTGGGAGTGAGTTAGGTCCCACACTGTCGTGCAAGGCAAGTTTAGAGCAAGGAGAGAGTAAGTGAGCTGAGCCACGCAACCTCTCGGGTGGGAGATGCGCAGCCTGAGGGACCGCACCCCGAGTCGGGCAGGCTTTGCTCACGGGGGGTGGATTGTTTCATGCTAGACAGCCAACACTCGCTGCACTCCTTCCACAAGCCAGGCACAGACCTTTGTTACTGCCATTAAGGCCCCACCACAACATGTCAGGCATAACACACGAGCACTTATTACCCTGGTTTTATAGATGACAGGCCGAGGCACAGAGTGGTTGGGTAAGGTGCCCGAGACCACACAGCGAGCAGAGCTGGGATCTCCCAGCTGCTGTGTGAAGATCACACAGCCGGTGAGTGGCAAAGCCGAGACTCGGACTCCAGTTTGTTTCCGAAGCTCATGTTTTTAACCAACAGTCTATGGCAGAGGTGTCACGCTCATTTTCACCGGGGGGCCACATCAGCCTCGAGGTTGCCTTCAAAGGGCCTGATGTAACTTTAGGACTGTATAAATGTAACCTCTTCTTAACAGTTAAGCGAGAGGTCGGCACTGCCACCAGGTAGAAACAAGGTGCCGGGCGGATAAAACAAGGTGGAGGGTGGGGTTCGGCCCGCGGGCCTTGTGTTTGCCACCCACAGTGTGTGGAGGGCCTGTCTGAGCCTGGCAGATGTAGGAGAAGGACCCCAGAGCACAGGGAACCACGTGCGCCTGTGGCAGAGCCTGGGACGTGGCAGAGCCTGGGACGTGGCAGAGCCTGGGACGGGCTAGAGGCAGTTGGGGACAGGGAGAACTAGCGGCTGCAGGAGAGGACGGCACGGGGCGTCCTGAGGGCCGCTGAATGAGCCCCAGCTAACAATCTTCTTCTTTAACAGGCGGGTTACAGAGAGCCTGGCTTGGCTTTATTCTCATGTGGGTGTCTCCCAAATCCTGCTTTAGGCTCTTTTTCTTTCTGCCCTGAGTCTAAAGCACCAGTGCTCAAGAGTAACTCTGGTGGCTCAGACATTCGACCGTGTGTTTTTATTTGAGTGTTCTCCACCCTGCACAGAACATGCCTGCAGCCTTCCGCTGCTTGAACTTCCCAAAGCGAGAGGCTCTCCCCGCCCAGGGGCAGAAATGCCTTGGCCCCTGGGCGTCAGTAAGAGGCTCCAGCACCTGGGGCCTTATTAGGAGCTTTCAGGCTGCTGGGGTGTCTCTCTCTCTTTCTCCCAACCCCACCCCACCTTCCTGGCTTAGTTTTAGAAAGAGAGCTTCGATTCAGTTAAGCCCAGAACTGAGTGTGGAAGAAATGCTTTCTGGGCTCACCAGAAGGCCGGCCGTGTTCCAGCTGTGGCTGGAGTGAGAAGGGCTCCGAGCCAGACCCTCAGTCCTGTGGTCCCAGCACCCTGGTACAGCAGAGGCATTGGCGGGGGCGGGGGTGGGGGGGCGCAGCAGGAAGGGCGAGGCAGGTTGGACTCTGTGGGCATGAGGGAAGATGCAAAGACGGGAAAAGGCAGTCTCTGGCAAGGGAAGTGAGAACGCGCAAGCTGCCCACTGCTGGGCTGAAGGCTGGGAGGGCATAGGGCTTCGGAGAAGGAGCAGTGACTGGGGCTGGTTTGTTGGGGAGGAGGCGGGCTGGAGCAGGCCCTCCGAGGTTGGGAAGCAGCCTAGGGCTAGTGGGTGAGCAGGCAGGAGATCTGGGGCCTAGGCATGCAGGCAGGAGGGAGGAGGTAGAAAAGAGAGGACCACGCAGAGGCCTGAAACTGGAGGGACAAGCAGTGACAGAGGCCACAGGGTGCTCTGTGGAATCAGAGCTTCACCCAAAAGGAATGAGGGGACAGGGAAGCGGAGGGGACCCCGCAATCCCTTCACACTCTCCATGCCTGTCAGTTCACCCTCAGCTCACCTGATGGATAGCGCGTTTTGTCTGGGTACCAGGAAGCAACCTGACGGCCACGGTCTCAGGGTTGTGTCCTGGGGGCACCCATGTCTGCTGATAGCTGGACCCGACGCTGCAGCTTTGCCAGTAAGGGGCTGTTCCTGGGTTACCGGGAGGAAGGCCTTTGTGCCCGTGTGTGCTCCTCACTGTTAGGCAGCCTGGCTGGTTTTGACCTCAGGGGGCAGTGTGGTTCCATGGGACACTAACCCACAGGCCATGCCTGTTTTCCTCGAGGGAAATGGGGGGCATTTCATGCAAATAAATTTAAGAATTGCAGTATTCAAGTTAAACAAGTTGATACCTTAAGACATCTCTATGAGATATCTTAGTGCCTATAGGATACCCACATACATTGGGCATCTCCAAAAGGAGCACAGAGTGCACAGCGTTGCCCCAGTTTCTTTGGCCGCAGGAACCTCTTTTTACTCCAGTATACTGTGAGGGGTAAGTGTTCAAGGGTCACCCCTCGGGAAACCCTGTTCTAAAATCCTATTGGAATTGCCTGCCCTTCCCCCACCCCACTACCCCGCACACGTAGTGCCCTCTGTCTCGTATTACTAGGTAGTATTTCGTTGTCACCAACCTCATCTTGGTGGCAGGCAGGGGTCACATCTTGTCACATGTAACATCTCCAGCGCCAAGCTGTGGATATATGAGAGATTTAAGAAAGATCGGCTGCCTGGGTGATAAATTTTAGACCATGCAGTTTGCAACCAGTGTGTATGGCCTGGGGATCAGCTGCTGTGAACTCTGGCTGCTCTGAACTTAAATAAGTAATAATAATAATTATTATAATTACTTCCCAAACAGTTACCACACCACAACTGCCCCCTTCCCCCCTACCAGTGCCCCCCCCACCATGCCACAGGCCAACACTATTGCTAAAATAGTTCCTCTGAAAATGGCATCACTAGGGGTTTCCTCCCTAAGACAGCTGCCAGGAAACACAACTTGATCCTACATATCCTGAAACTGCCTGGTAACACTCTCTCATTCAGCAAATCCAGAAGATGGGCTCCAGCTGGAATGGGACTGTTACTGAAATACTGAGAGGACCTCAGGGGCTGTGAGCCGGTCCAGTAAATGGTGCAGACAGCCCAAACCCCAGTGGCCTGAGCACATCACCGGGGAGAGCGGGGCAGCTGGCGGAGGAGGCCTTAATAAACCTGTGTTTCCCCGACTGCTCCATCGTCTCCATGGAGCACCTGAAATTCGACTCCCAAATCCTTTCCTTCCTTTTCCTGGCCTCATAGGACAACACAATGAAGTGAGAAAAACACACACCACTCGGGGCTTTGACATCACGCGGACATGGGTTTGAGTGAGTCCTTCAGTTTCCCAGGGGGATATACACTGCACTGCATTTCACTCCTCTATGTCTACTTCGTCCTCCCTTATGAAAAGGCAGCAATATTTTAGGGGAGTAGACCTCAAGGCCAGGGCGGGAGCGATGGGCCCAAGGACACCGCCCCCACCCCAACCCCCACCCCTCCACTGGTGATTGGTTCTGGAATGGGCATACAACCTGATCCAGCCAAGGAGCCAGGGGAGGGTCTGCTGGGGGTCCCAGCCTATCTCTCCCGCTGCAGTGGGGCAGGAAGACGATCCTCTGACCCCAAGCAGAGCCAGCCTCAGGGTGGAGCCTACCCCAAGGAGGCCAGAGTGAATAAGAGTCCGTATCTTTGCTGACACCATTGATTCGTTTGTCTAACTGGAATTCTTCCAGATTGTCAATCCGTAACCACTACATTCGCGCCATGTTTAAGCTGACCTGAGTTGGTTGTGCTGCCAAAGCACGGAACCTGACCCCTGAGGTCACTCACGTGGGGACAGACCAGCAGGGATTTGGCCACCTATTAGGTGCTCAGCAAAATTGTGCTTCCCCATTCCCTCACACCTACATGAAAGCAATCTTAAAAGTGTGGCCGAAGAAAACCCCGTTTCATCCGCTTTCGAGAGTCAAATCAAGTGCGCTACTGTGGGGCTACTGTGGTGCCAGACTCATAGTAGGTATCTGGGAAATATTTAAATGACTCTTAACCTGCACCCCACCCTTAGAGCATGATGTTAGTGATGCCTGGATTCCAGTGCGCAGCTTGCTAGGTGGCGGTAGAGAATGATAACAGACATACTTGCAGGTAGCAGAGGCCTGGCCCGTTTCCAGTCTCTGGGATGAGCATTTAAACTCAGGTCCTCCCCTGCTTCCTCCACCCCCCACACCACCCCCCATCTCCACTCCTGCTCTCAGAGAGACATCTGCCTCTGGTGAAGCTCGAGACAGCTGTGGCCAATCACCTATAAAGCCGACCATCCGGGAATGTCTGGTATGTAGAGTATGTGGTGTGGTGTGGGTTGGGTTTTTCTGCTCATCCCTCCGCAGGGAAAACCTCAACTATTTTGTCTAGAGGCATTCGCATGAAACTGAGGACCCCTGGGAGCGAAAGGTAGCGGGAGGGATGGGACAGTTCTCTTTTTCTGCTCCTGGGACGATGTGGTACCAGCCCTGACTTTTTGTATTTTGCTCAGGCTCTAGCTTTTTCCTGGGGCCCCCAGCAGAAGCAGAGTTGAGACAGAAGCAGCAGATGAGATAGAAGCAGCAGGGGAAAGGCAGTTCCCTGGGGAGGGGAATCGCTGGAAGCTACAGGGGGGAGAGGGCAGGGAGGGGGCTGAGCCCTTGTATGACAGACACATCAGTGTACTTCACCTTCAGGGTCCAGCTCCTTTGCTTTGTGCACCCCTAGCCCGGAATCCCTGAGACCTAGGTTCCAGTTCTGGCTGGGTGATCTTGGGCACATTTCTTGACTTCCCAGAACTTCTTTGCTTTCATGAGTAAACAGGCCTCCTGCCATAAGTCCAAATGGATCTGAATGGTGGACATTCTTGCTGTTTGACAGCTATCAATATTTTGAGAATTAATTGTATACTAGGAGCTCGGCTAGGTAATTTTTAAGCATGGTCATTTGCTCCATCACAGTTAACGTTCATTAAATGCTTACAATATGCCAGTCAGTTTTAAGAACTTTGTATCGACTCCTTTAATCCTTACCACAACCCCATAAGGCAGATGCTAACCCCATCTTACAGATGAGGAAGTTGAGGTTTAGTGAAGTCAAATGCAGGGTCCGGCAGAAGCAAGGCCTGCTTGGGTGTGGTTGGTAGGGTAATTATATGGGTGTAATAATTTATAGTTTAAATTTGAGCATTTCACCTAAAATGTCATATGGTGTGCTTGAGCATAAAAATGGGTATTGCCCTGGCTGGTGTGGCTCAGTGGATTGAGCGCCGGACTGCGAACCAAAGAGTTGCCAGTTCAGTTCCCAGTCAGGGCACAGGCCTGGGTTGTGGACCAGGTCCCCAGTGGGGGGTGCACGTGAGAGACAACCACACATGATGTTTCTCTCCCTCTCTTTCTCCCTCCCTTCCCTGCTCTCTAAAAATAAATAAATAAATTTTAAAAATGAGTTTTATTTGTTCTGAACCCTGTACATTCCCCAAGTTCACACAGCTAGAAAACAGCAAATTCAAGAAATGAACCCAGGCAGCCTGGCTCAGAAGTATATCCTCAACCACTGTACTCTATTGTTGTACGCTATTTATATTTTAACAAACAGATGAGTATTGTCTCCATTGTATGGGCGATGGCACTGAGACCGAGAGAAGTCACACAGTTTGTATGAGCCATACAATGGCTGCAATTACACAGCTTTTGAAAGTGGAACAGTCCAGAGCTAAACCTAGGTGTGTCATCCAAAAGCTTCTGACCACACCAGTGGGCTGCTGCACCCAAACAGAGCAGACTTCCCTCCCAGGATGGTCGCTGCAGCTTGGCGGATTGGATCGTGGAGGCCTCCATTTGCAACCAGGAGGAGGGGCGCACAATATCATTCTCACAGATCTGAAAGCACAGCTCTCCTGCGAGATATACAATGAGCATGTGTCAAAGGTTTATGTAACTCATTAGTGAAGGAAACAGCAGATTGGCAAGATTCATTTTTAAAAGCAGAAAAATATTAATGATCACTGGAAGAGAAAACGCTGGGATAGGATTGATAAACTGCTTACAAAGCTGATTACCCTATAAGGCAATGAGACTATAACCTTTGCATTGTGATCTATTCTTCCAGACAAAATCACGGCAGCTCTATAAGAAAAGCGACATCGGCATCACTGCCAGTCTCCTACAAGTTCCCGTCTACTTGGAACCACACGATGTCCCAGTCACTGGTAAACAGAAGGTCAAAACAAAGGAATATATTGGTAGGAAACTAGTAAGGCCCCAGTGGGTCTGTTAGAGCACACTGCACGTGGCCGTTCTTTTGCCCAGCTCCAAGTTGGGGATCCTCGTTCCAAGCACAGGGCACCGATGACGGCCCAGGTCGTTGGAACCTAGAGGAGCATGGCATTTAGGATTAGGGGACCACCAGGGTCAAAGAGCGGCCCCACCATCTGTGTGCTTGTGCACACCTCTGTCCTCCCTGAGCCATAGTTTCATCACCTATAAAGACGATTTTCTTAAAATTAGGATAACGATACCCTCTCTTCAACTTCACTGAATTTTTGTGAGGAACAATAAGAGTGGATGTAACAGGAGGTGCTCAGTCATTGTTCTGGCTTCTGACTTAAGGGAGACCAGCCACGAGCCCCAGCCCCTGAGTGTTAAGTGGGCCCTTGATGGAAAGCTGTCAGTGTGGCAGGACAAGCTGCAGAACCCTTAGCTCTCTGTGATGCTCTGGCAGACACCAGTACGTCCAAATGGGCAGGTGCCATGGGCACGCCGAGACAGCAAAACAAAGATCGCAGAAGACTTCGAAATCCTATGGCACATGAAGTGTTCAGAGCTGCTGGGAAGGGTGTTTTTGCCAATGAAGCTTTGCAGGGACACACTGACCCTGAGCCCTCTCACCGGCCATCCCGGTGTGAGCTCAGAAGGACACATACATCACAGTCTGAAACAGGGGTTGACAAATTTTGCCTGTAAAGGGCCAGATGGTAGACATTTCGGGCTTGGCAGGCCACACATAGCATCTGTTGTTGCATATTCTTTGTTTTTATTTTTGTCTTTTACAACCTTTTAAAAATGTCAAGACCATTCTTGGCTCCCCAGCTGAACAAAAATAAGCAGCAGGCAGAATCTGGCCCGCGGGCGTGGACTGCCAGCCTAGACGTCACTGGCTTTGGAGTCAAGAGAACTGCCCCTGAATCCTGTCCTTCCATCCTTTCCCAGCTGTGTGACCTTGAGCAAGCATCCTTGCCTTTTTGAGCCTGGGTGTCCTCGGGGAAGTTCTTTCACAACATATGTGGTGCTCTTCGCCTACCTTGCCAAGTACGAAAGAATGTTTCTGAGGCTGACGTAACATGAACAAGTCCTGGCACGTGGAAGGAGTGCTGCGTGAGGAACACCAGCCACTGCTTCAGCCCTAAACTGGTTTGGGCTGCCTCTGGCAAGGGATCACGAAAGGGTAACTTCAGTTCCATGACAATGGCCAGGAACCAGGCAGGGCAGTGTGACAACCCCAGTGTGTCTGGGGTGGGTCTTGAACACCTGAAGCCAAGGTGGAGAAACCGTCCAAGGAGCGTCCCACCCCTTGCAGGTGCAAGGGCCTCTGCTCCAGGTGATCGGAAGACTGTCATCCATGCAGATGGCACAGTGCCTCTGGTGGCCTCATTGCCACCTGTGCCCACCTAAGCCTTCAAAGCAGAGCCCCTGCCCCAGTCCACTAAGGGTGACACTCATGCCCGAGGCACCGGATTGGAAGACTGTTTCAGGTCAAAGTCGGTAACCAGTGTGTTTCTGAGAGCACCAGCAATGGTGGCAGCAGTGGTGGCCAGAGCCCTTGCTGTGACACCACAGGAGAAGAAGATGGCACTTCTTAGCAAGGCCGACGTGGGCCTCTTGTCTGACATGGGGGGTCGGCCCCTGGTCCCATGTACAGATGTGGAGACGGAGGCTCAAAGAGGTCGCCCGCTGTCTTTAAGCCACGGAGTTAATCAACGATTTTGGGAGTGTGCGGCGAGTCTCCAGTGATGACGGTTTCTCTTGTGAATTACATTCCTGTAGTCCTACTGACACGTCCCTCTCCGGCATTTTCTTTAAGACCATAAGATCAGAACAGTGCAACATTATGTTGAGAATTTCCAAGGGAATTTTGGTTTTTTGAGACCTCAAAGCCTCACAATTAACTCTTATTTGAGAAGCAAGTTTCTCCTCCCATCATGGGGATTCAGACCTGGGTGATTTCGAGCTGAAGAGGCTCAGGTTGTCGCTAATTCTTTGCTTTATTCCATAAACATGTTCCTGAAAGGGTGGGATAAGTAAAAACATTATCTGATTTAATATGATTTAAAGGGAATTTCTATGCGTGTTTACATTTTAGGTTTTGGCTTTTTCTTTTTTGTAAACAGCAGAATCCAGCAAGGAGGAAAATTTACCTTTATTTGGTTTGCAAATTTGGATTTTGGCATATTGTGTTTCCTTAGTGGTGTCTTTAATGTTGGCTGTTTCTTTGGTGGTGGCTTCACAGACAGAGTTTGTCCTGCATAAAAACAGACTCTTTGAAAGCAGCAAATATTTATTTAGTACCTCTGTGCCCATGGCTGCTAGACCCCATCACACACACTACTGCATTTGCTGCGCTCAAAAATTCTGCAGCACAGGTTGTATTCTCCCCATTTTATAGATAAAAGAAACCGAGGCACAAACTCTTGATATGCTCAGGGGTAGAAATGGCATTCTAACCCAGTCTTGTCTGATCCAGGCTAGCACTCTTTCTAAGACAGAAAGCACGTGGTTTTTCTCATCATTACAAAATCGAGACAGACTCCAAAGCTCCACCCCTGCATTCCCTCATCCCAAATGCCTGTGGTAAATCCAAATTCTAGGTTGACGTGCAAATGATTTACACTGACCCAGCACTCCTCTCCAGTGAGAGAGGGAACTGGGGTAGACACAGAGAGACCACCACTGCGGCCTGCTTCCCCCAAGTCCCTGAAGCCCTGACCAGTCTGGGCCGGCCAGGTCTGCCCCTGCCCAGCCAGAGGGGCTGCAGAAAAGAGGGTGTGTGGCCTGAGTGTCCTGGCATCACCCTGGGCCACTGAGTCTCAGTTTCCTCTTCTGTAGAGTGGACCTGTTTCTGCTGCCTGCACAGCCAGGCTGGTACAAGAACACTTAAGTTGATACAGTTTGAATTTCTGTTGCTTGTTACCAGGTGATCCTGAGAAATGTAGGTAGTACCATTGACCATTGAACAGTGTGGGGGACAGAGGCACCAAGTCCCCATGCAGTCCAAAACCTGCATATAATTTTTTTTAAAAAAAATGATTGCATAGAGAAATAGGAAGGGAGGAAGAAAGGGAGAGGAAAGAGAGAGATTTGTTGTTCCACTTCTTCATGCACTCATTGGTTGATTCTTTTATGTGCCCTGATGGAGCTCGAACCTGCAATCTTGGCACATCGGGACACCACTCTAACCAACTGAGCTGCCACGTCAGGGCCCCACATACAACTTTTGATTCCCCAAAAACTTAACTGCAGTCAGTCAGCTCTTCACATCAGCAAGTTCAGCCAACCATGGATCTAAAAAATAGTGCTTTTGATCTGTGCCTGGGACTCCAGTTTGCAATCTGCGGTTGGGAATGCAAAAATAGTTTTCAACGCGCCATCATTTGAATCCCCTGATGCAAAACCCATGGATAGGAAGGCCCGGCTGTACTTATTGAAAAAAATCCATGTGTAAGTGCCCCACGTGGTTCATACCCGTGTGGCTCCAAAGTCATCTGTGCCATGCTCAGCACAGAGCCTCGCCCTGCGAACGGTGAGCTGTGCCCGTTGTCGGCACCCTTGGTAGTTAGCACTGTCTCCGCCCATTCTCCCAAGTCAGCACAATGCCTCGTGCAGGTCAGTGGCTGTAAAGGTTGGCCAAATTGACCAGCAGAGGGTCACCTGCAGCTCTGACGCCCCATGACGTAACAACGTAGCACCACTCCAGTCTTGGTATTAAACGTAGCTCTCAGCTGGGTACCCATGGGCCTGCTGGACAGGCCATCATGATGCTGGAGACAGCCCAGACAGGTGCCAACTGCGGAGTGCAGGCTGCAAGCCTGGAGCCAACCCAGGAATCAATAGGGCTCTCCAGGTGGAGGAAGTTTGGCCGGGACAGGGGGACCATGGGAGACTTTCCAGGGAAGTTTACCTATTCATACACCAAATATTTATCCAGAGCCTGCCATGGAGGGAGGAGGTTGGGGGTACAGGGAGAGCATGGACTCAGAGCCCGCGGGCCCGTCTTGATGAGCCCAGCTCTGACACCCTGAAAGGGATCGGTGAGTAACTCGTCTCCCCTCTCGGAGTCTCTCAGCTGCAGGAGGGGGAACTTGGACTAGACTGGTAGTTTTCACACTGAATTTTTTGGAGTCCAAGGTTTGCAGTTTCCAGGGACCTCCTGGGGCAGGAGCATGTGAGGGAAAGCTAAAGGTCAGGACCCCATGCCTGCTCCGACAGCTGTTTTTATCTGATTTTCGAATCGGGGTTCTATGTATCATTCCATTTGGAAAAACTTCTGCTGCTTTAAGAAGCCTTGAAGACCAGGCGACCTCCTGGCCCTTCCAGCCCTGTCCGTCTGGGGGTGTCTGTGCCGGGCACTGTGTTCTCCAAGGGGGAAGCACAGACCTAGCAATCCTCTTAAAATTACTGATCCCCCGGAGAGTTTTTGCTTGTGTGGGTTCTATCTAGTGACAGTTACCATTTTATAAGTTAAAACTGAGAAGATTTAAAAACAAGAATACCCCACACATTCCATCAGCTGTCAGAGCCAGGAGACTTAGGAAAAGTCAATTGTAACCTCGCAAGAAAATGAAAGTGAGAAGCAAATGACATCTTAGAGTATTTTCACAAAAATGCTTTTGATCCCGCAGCCCTGACAGGACCTCTGTGAGCTCCTGAGCTAGGCTTTTATACTTAGGCTAGCTCAGTTCATTCTCTTACCTGGAAATGTGTATCTCTACGATTCCTGTTTTACAGAGGAGGACACCGAGGCTGAGAAAGGTCTAGTCACTTGCCCTGGGGGACACAACCTCTAAACAGCACGGCAGGACTCAACCCTGCTCTTCCTGCTGCCAGAGCCTGCACTTGATCGGGACCTGCCCGGTGGGAGGCCAGACCCAGGGGAAAGCAGTTGGAGAGCGTTCACACTGGAGTGAGGGACCCCACGGTGGAAAGAGGGGATGTTCCCAGCAGGGAGCTGACCAGCCATGAGGAGGAGCTGGAGTATCCAGGCTTCACCCCATTCTGTTATCATGACATGGGCACAAACGTCTGCCGATGGGGTCCAGGGGAGGGAGGCGACTGGAGTGGTGGAAAGAATAGCCAAGTGGAGACCTGCCTGCCAGTCTGGGCTTTGCCATCTGCCCATGTTGAGTGCTTGGCAGGGTACACGCAGGGGTTGCTGGGCAAAAGGAGGCCTCAGGGCAAATCCCCAAAGTGCCGTCTTCCCAGCCCTGAGCTCTAACTCCTGGATCCAGAGGGAACTCGCAGGGGCACAGGCAGCTGAGGGTGGGAGATGGGCTGTGCAGCCTGAGAGGGAAACCAGCTCTATCCGGGCTAACCCACCCAGGTCAAGGATTGGCCCCGAGAATCTGGGGCCTTTTCCAGGACCATAATAGGTGATCTCGTCCCAGAGCCCGATAGTGGGAGTATCAGTTGAAATCCTCGGAGAGCAAGAGTTTTATATTAGAACAGCATTCCAGAGCTACTACCAGCCTTCCGCTGGGAGCTCTGTTTCCCATCTCAAAGATGTCAAGCCATTTTAAAGGCACAGGCCTCAGTTTGACCCAGCAAGGGTGGAGGGAATGTGGCCACAGGCATTGCTACAGCAAATGCTCAGGGCAGCCCCCAGCCGGGCCCCATCCCCAACTTCAGCCTCTGGTCCCCCTTCTGCTTCCCAGCTCTGATGTGGGCTGGAGGAACATCTGGTCCTGAAACTGGGGGTGAGCAAAGCCACCCCCTTAGACACTTTTCTGGAGGGTGTGGGTGTCCAGGCATTCAGGTATGCCCACGTTCCCGCATTTAGACACCCAGCTCCGGGCACACGGCCTGGGGTCACGGCCACAGCCAGGTCCCCTGTGGCCCACACTCCCTGCCAGCAGGGCATACTCTGCATGCCACCTCCCAGGCAGGGATGGCGGCGCTCAGTGATCAAAAATAACACCAACAATAACTCATATTGTGTGGCTCTTTTCCCTTCACACTTCACCGCACTTGCCCCGTCTCACTGGAGCTTCAGTGAGGTGTTCAGGTTGCAGCCATTGTCCTCCTTTAGAGATGAGGAAGCTGAGGCTCGTTGGGGTCAACAGGAGTGTTTAAGGTCACTCTGGGGAGAGTGGCACTAGGTCCCAGGTCTCTCCCCTCAGCCCTGGCTGCTCTCTGCTGTCTGGTGTTCGGGGTGGGTTGGGGCGGGCAGAAGTCTCAGGGTGTCAGAACCTGAGGCCGTGGGCAGCTGAGGGCCATCTCCTCACCAGTGTCTGATCTCTGGTGGCCCATCAGCCATGAGTTCTCACGGAATCACTCTTTGAGGTTAGAAATATGCAAGATAGAAGTTTCAATCAGAGGAGCAGTCTTTTTAATTTTAATTCTCTCTCCTAAAGAGGCCCCCCTTTTAGCTAATTCTGTGTCTCTGCCTCCAGGTTTTCAGAAGTGAGGAGCCTGCCCTTGGTTCTCTCAAGAGCTTTCATGGGCCAGGCTAGCCTTTGAAATCCTTTTTGTGGTGTGGCCACGGCCACTCAGCAGGTTATTTAATAACATGCCCTGTGATAAGGAACCCTTTCTACCTCTCATTCATGACGTGATGGCCCCTGTAACTACCTTCCCTGGAGTCAGGTCACAGTGAGGAAGGAAGCTAACCTCCCTTTGGGGCCCAATGGGAATGCTTTTCTTGGTAAAGCCGCATCTGGAAAACAGCTCTTTGCCCAGACCAGGGATGGGAGAACCTCGGGTTGGCCCTGCCAAACGCAGGCCTGGATGACCTCCAGGGTCCCTCCAATTCCGCAGGCCTGGGGAGCCAGCCCGGGACTATCCCACTGCTACCCCGAATAGGCCCTTCAGCTGTTGCCAGCAAATGAGGCCCAGGGCAGGCTGCAGCAGCAGGCCGGGCGGCCCGGGGCCCACACGACTCTCAGGGGCAGGGGCCCAGGTGTGATAGAGCCTCAGCCATCTCTGGCACTTTTCTCAGAGGGATCACATGCAGGTGAGAGAAGCTCATCTGCAGCCCCGCTGAGGATACAGGCCTCGATGCTGAGGGTGAGTTGTCAAAAGAGACCTGGTGCGTCAGAGTGCGCCCCCAAATCAATACCACTGTCACCCCTCACTGGGCCCGCTGGCCTCGCGCAGCAGTTCAAGGTTTCTGGGTATCTGTGGCATGCAGATGTTCTCACCTGGGCACACGGGCTTCTTGCCTCAAGGAAAATATATTTTATTCCACCCAGCTGCTTCCTGGGTCCCGAGAGGTTGCACGAAGTAGCCCTTGGATCCACTCCTGCCATCTGGACACAGGCTAGTGGATGAGTTAACCTCATAGCTCCCCTGCCAGGAAAAGTCTCTGAGACTCTCAGAAAAACCCTCTACCAAGCAAACTCCTAAGGTTTCTTCTGGGGAAGCCAGCCTTCACTTCTAAAGTGCCTCCTCTTTACAGAACTGTGGCTCCTCATGGGAGTGTGACAAGAGTACATTGTGCCCTTCACTCTTGGTCATTTGGGTGCTGGGTCAGCTAAGGTGTAAACTGCTTCCTGGGTCACCATTCATGGAACCAGTCATTAACCACGCACAGCCCTGAGGAGAACAAGGCAGGTGGGTGGCAGATGGGGAAGCAAACAGCTAGGAGAGAATGTGACTTGTCCCACGTAGGAGGCGAAGACAAGGAGTGGGAGAGGGGAGGTGGTCGTGACTAATGCCTGCGGGAGCAAAGCAGGCTTCGAGGGCATCACTCCACCGTAGTCTGATGGTGTACCCGGGTTTGGGTAGTCTGAAACTATCCAAGTGCTCACCAACAATAAACACATCAAACTGTAATATATTGGTATATTGGAATGCCATGCAGCAGGTAGATGCCTAGGGGGGCTAGTGGGAAGGTGGGACCCAAAAGCAAGGAGTGAAAGAGCTGAGCCCAACGTGTTGGTGACTCTGAAGATGGCTCCAGGGGTGGCAGACCTGGCTCTTCCTGAGGAAGTGAAGGTGTGGAGTGGGTGAGAGGCCCTGGGAGCAAGTACCAGAAACACAGGGGCCACCTTAAGCAAAGAAGAAATCTGTAGGGAGACCGCTGGGGTGTTCACAGAATTGGCAGGAAATCTGGAGACACTGGGCTTGGAAAATAGATAGGAACCGAGAGAGGTAGGAGAGCTGCTGACAGGCCGAGAGCACGTCACAGAAACACCTCCCACTGCCAGGCAAAATCTCTTGACTGTTCTGCATCTTGGCACCTTTCCTTCAAGGGTCTCAGTCGCAAAGGGTAGAGACTGAGATTCCATCTCCACACTGGCTGCCTCAGGGTGGCGAGCAGGACCCTCCAGCTCACAGTGTCTGGGGAAGGGAGCCTGGAGGCCTCGAGGGGCAGACATTGGTTGTTCTCCCAGGGCCCTTACTTGGCTGGACAGCTGCTTCCCAGGTGAATGAGCAGCCCCTAAGCTATGGAAAAGTTCAAGAGTGTCCTGGGGGAACAGGGCAAGGGGGGAACAGATTAGTTTTTTGGTTTCCAGTTTTTCCAATGTCACTAACTTCTTTCTTTCTATGGCTTTTTAGAACAATGTCTTGTTATCATCTGTAGTTATAGAGATCCCACTATGTACTAAGTGGGATAGGGTAGAGGAATTCTAAACAGAACTTAACGAGGCCATCTCTGAAAAGGAGTTTTGTGATCTTTGTGTTTTCCTTCATTATTAATGACGTTGGATGAATTCATGGGCCATATACTTTGTCTGCCATCACTAATTTAGAATCAGCCTAGTCAACTGATGTCACAGAAAACATGAGCATGTGTGGAACCAGCCAGGGGCGGGAGAAGTGGCTGAGTATTCTGTGTGTAATACATTATAAGATGCCATCAATTATAAGACCCATCATCAATTTAATACAGATTTGCAGAAAAAAGAATGTCATATCAGATGATACAATTTTTAAAACAAATAGTAGTGTACACTTATTAAAATTACATACCATTTTCTTCTTTAATATTACCATCCATAATCAACTGTAAGTTGGTTGGGTTTTTTTTGTTTTGTTTTGTTTTTCACATTCAGGGTCTAAAGCTTCTTCCTAGTTGAGGCAAATATTGTCAAAGAAACATAGATACATGGAGCCTGTGCCCATGAACTTGATCTCCTGAGCATACTTCATAGAGACAGCTAATACGCCAGGTTTTCCATCCCTTTCCTATTTGGTTACACTCACACCTTAATGTTCTCTGTGACTGAATTACGCATCACTGGACGTTGGGAAGCTGGCCAGACACTTGACGGATGGACGTGTGCTGACCAGGGGTAATCTGCCACCAGGCTCCAACCAGCCCCAGCGGCCTCCACAGCTCCCAATTCTGCGATGCACTTGGAGAGTTTGGCTGATTTTGCGCAGCTCCCTAATGACAACCACGTCACGACCCACCCCTCTTTTTGCTGCGAGCAAATTTTGATTGACATCAATGAAGACACAAGCCAGTCTCAGAAACATTCAAAAGTAAAGTGTGCATCTTATTTTTCTTCTAATTAAATTTTAAATGTATGCATATGCCTGTATGTATGTATGTGATGTATGTGTATATGTGTATGTATACATGTGTATACCTGTGTGTGCATGTATATGTGTGTATATGTATGTATACATGCATATACCTGTGTGTGTATGTGTGCGCATTTACTGAGCATCTACTAAGCACTTAAGTTCCATGTCAGGGATTCTCCTCCATTCATTATCTGTAATCTTCACAGCAATTTTGTGAGGTAAGTAATATCATCCTCACTTTAAAGAAGCCTGAGATTCAAAGAGACAAGATAACTTGACTACCACTCTCATTAGTGGCAGAATCAGGATTCAAATCCAGCTCTATCTGGCTTCAAGCCCATACACTTCCTACTCTGCCTTAAAAGGCACAAATGGCAAAGACGATGAGTCTCTTTTTTAGGCACTGAACCCCATGGGCCTCTACAAGGCAAGACCTCAAACTGTTGCCCAGCCTTGCCTGCTCTGTCTGTAAGCGTGGATACCTCCATTTATGAAGAGGTTACTGGCAGGTAAATGGAGACATTTACTAGACAGTTGAACTATGTTAAAAATAACAGCAAGGTATTTACTCCTAATCCTGTTAAGCTCCCTTGAGCTGGGTACAAGCTGAGCAGGGGAGGGCATGTTAATTGGCCTGAGCTAAGGTTGCTGTTATAATCTCCCACATTTTCCCACCTCAGCCAGGGCTTGGTGTTGCTTTTTTTAGCGTTGGTTGGTACAAAGCCCTAACTTTTTTTTGTTAGGACAAACGGTCATAAAACTGATGTGCTAGTTGCAGCTCAGTTTGGGCCCTGGAAATGTACTTCTTTTCATTAGCGGTGGCCTAGTCCAGACAGAAGGTGCTCTAGATAGGGGCTGATGTGCGGTATCAGGCCTCAGGAGGTTTTGATTTGGCCAGCCTCTGCTATACACACGGGTCTGGCTTGGAGCTCCGCCAGGCCTAAAGATGGGTGCGGGGTGGGAGAGGCCATTCCCTGACGGTAGACAGAATGATACTAAGCTATCTTGGGCAAGTAACAGCTAGTCTGGGTATTCAGAACTTCCAAAGGAACACGTTCCTTTATCTCCCTCAAATGTGTGGCTTAGTCTAGTCATTTGCAAACTCTTCACCACCAAAAATCCATTTTATAATCTTTCCCCCACAGCCCTCTTCTTTCAAAGGACTTTTACCTACCAAGCTACAGTTTGGCTTTTTTTAATTCTCTGTGAATTAGATATGATCAGCAGAAAAAAGAATTCCAGCCAAAAGCAAAAGAATTTGAGATTTTAATCAATCTTTCTGGGCAAACTTATTTGGGTAAAATATGATTTTTCTTAGGCATTTTTCCTGAAATGCGAAAAATAACTCCGTGGTCACAATCACTACCTTTTCAAGATAAATTCCCAGGACTCTGGTGACTTGGATTTGGAACCACTGGTCTAACTTACTCAGCACAGCTCACTTAGCTTTGTTCTTGGCCTGGAGGGGGAACTACTCTGACCCACCCCTCTTAGCTTTGGACCAAGCCAATCTACATATAAAATGAGATACCATATTTCTTCAATTCAGAGATGCCCCAACAATGCTTTTAAATTGAAGTATTATTCATATACAGCAAAATTCACACTTTTTGATGTACAATTCTATGAGTTTTGACAAACACATGCATTCATATAGCCACCACTACAATCAAGATATGGAATACTTCCATTACCCCAAAGTGATCCGTGCCAGTGTAGCCATTCTTTCTCTCAGCTTCTAGCCCTTGGCAACCACTGATCTATTCTTTGTCTCTAAAGGTCTCCTTTTACAGAATGTCACATGAGTAGACTCATGTAGATTGTACCCTTTGTGCCTGATTTCTTTCACGTAGTAAAACACATCTGAGACTTATCTGTGCTGTGTCTATCCATAGTTTCCCCTTTTTTATTGCTGAGTAGTAATCCATTGAATGGATACACTGCAGTCTGTCTATTCATTCACCAGTTGATGGACATATGGGTTGTTCCACGTTTGGTGAGTTTTATAAAAAATATATTTTATTGATTATCTATTACAGTTGCCCCATATTTCCCCCTCTTCATTCCTCTCCACCTTGCACCCCTCCTCCCATCCACATTCAACCACCTTAGTTCATGTCTATGGGTCGTGCATGTAAGTTCTTTGGCTTCTACATTTCCTATACTATTCTTAACCTTCCCTGTCTGCTTTGTACCTACCATTTATGTCTCTTATTCCCTCATTCTCCCTCTCCCCCTCCCTGCTGATAATCCTTCATGTGTTCTTCATTTCTGTGATTCCATTCCTGTTCTAGTTATTTGCTTAGTTTTGGGGTTTTGTTTTTTTTTAGGTTCAGTTGTTAATAGTTGTGAATTTGTTGTCATTTTACTGTTCATGGTTTTTAATCCTCTTTTCCTTAGATAAGTCCCTTTAACATTTCATGTGATAAGGGTTTGGTGATGATGGATTCCTTTAACTTTACCTTATCTGGGAAGCACTTTATCTGTCCTTCCATTCTAAATGATAGCTTTGCTGGATAGAGGAATCTTGGATGTAGGTCTTTGCCTTTCATGATTTCAAGTACTTCTTTCCAGCCCCTTCTTGCCTGCAAAGTTTTTGAGAAACCAGCTGATAGTCCTATGGGAACTCCTTTATAGGTAACTGTCTTATTTACTCTTGCTGCTTCGAAGATTCTCTCCTTATCTTTCATCTTGGCTAATGTAATTATGATGTGCCTTGGTGTGTGCTTCCTTGGGTCCAACTTCTTTGGGACTCTCTGAGCTTCCTGTACTTCCTGGAAGTCTATTTCCTTTGCCAGATTAGGGAAGTTCTTCATTATTTTTTGAAATAAGTCTTCAATTTCTTACTCTTCCTCTTCTCCTTCTGGCACTCCTATGATTCAGATGTTGGAACGTTTAAAGTTGTCCTGGAGGTTCCTCAGCCTCTCCTCATTTTTTTTTTTTTTT
>PVKU01000741.1:380146-405164 GCA_004027475.1 Anoura caudifer | reverse complement strand
CCCCGATTCCCCCCCCCCACTCCTCCCCACCCAGGTCTGGTGCCTCCTTCCACATGGCACAGGCTGGCTGTTCGGCACTCCCGCGCCCACACAAAACAGGGCTTCACCTCACCCCCTACAACCTGATACTCAGAGGCTTGAAGCTCATTAGTACTTCTCGGCTTTACCCTGGAGTTTTAAATTTTTAAGCAGCTAGGATCTGCCTAAGAGGTCTTAACCTTATAATTTGTAATAACTTAGAGATCACGTAGCTAAAGTGTGAATTATGAAAACGAGGCTCCCTCTTCCTTCGCCGGCTATTGATTGGCCCTACCCCTCGCAGTCAGAATAAACACTACGAACTCAGGTGATGGAAAATGCTCGTTTATTTCTCAGTAGTGAAAGGCAAGCAATTAGGAGACATTTCTTAACTTGGATTGATGGAGCCTGCCTTACACAAAAGCCCGGATGTCAGAAGCGACTGTAGGGGGCAGCAGAGATGAAAAGGGGCAAGGAGGAGGGAGAGGAGCAAGTCCCAGGTCCCAGAGGGGGTAAAACCTATGCCAGAATATCCACCAGGTAGAGCCCTGTCTCCCTGGAAATGCGGGTCACGGGCACTTGCTGATTTTTGGACGGTACCCGCTACACTAAGCAAAGCAACACAGTGGCGGGGCACCTCATGCTTATGAGCTGTTTAATTCTGGCCTAGTTGCTTAACTTCGCTGGGCTTCAGGACTTGTGCTTTATTAACTAGTGCTAGAATCTGCCTCTTAAGTTTGATTCGAACATGAAAGGAGATACCCCACGGAAATGATCCGACGTGGTGCTGAGGACACCAAAGCTAACAATGGAAATACCACCGTCCGGGGGGGCGGGACGTGGTTACGACGCAGCCCCGGACTCCAAGGACTTTACAGTCTTGAGGTGCCGAGAACGAGACCCACCCACACAAACAGGGCTCGTTCGGCTGTGTGAGGGGCCAACACAAGGGGGTGTTTTTCCTTTCATTTCTGCCGCTTGCAGCAGGGCTGGGCCCTTGATCCACTGACTAAACTTTGTCTAAAAATTATCCGAGGACCACCTAATGTGTGTCGATGACACACATGTCAGATGTGTCAGCCTCTCCCGGTAATGACTCCCTGACATAAACAGTGAGGGAGAAATGTCACCATTACTGAGGGGTGCCCGAGCGGGGCATGCATTTTCATGAGGGGTCTTGGTGAACGGCAGCGTGAGGGGCTCGGCAATCAGCTCCCCCTGCCAGCAAGCAGAGCTGGCCGAAGAAAGCTCTGGTCCTCCCCGAAGACAATTAAAGTGAGTTAAATGGATTCAAAAGGCCCTTCCCGGTGAAAGTACAGTCAGAGGTGAGAAACAGTAGCGTTTGGATTTATGGAAACTCCATGGCTGCCAAGCCTTAGAAATTGTGGCTCACGGGGGAGTCATTTCGGTGAGAACCTAAACAGCTTATGAAATCGGAGGCAGTGTGCAGAACTTGACACTTCTGGGAGGCGGCTCTCCTTACCCTGTTTATTTTGGCTTCTTGGATCAACAGGAATACCTTCACCCAACGAGCGAGAGAGAGAGAGCGCGAGAGAGAGAGCGCGAGAGAGAGACCGCACTGTTGTACGCACTCAGGGCAGGAGTTTTCCTATTTTGGCGCCATGGAACGAACCGGTCTGGAAGGTTAGCAGAAGGGGTGAGAAGATTCTGCGCCCCATTTCACCGCTCACCAGCTGTGAGCCTCTCGCCATGGGCTTCACCACTCTGCCTCAGTTTCCTCATCTGCAAAATGGGGTTAATGGCTTCTACCTTGCGGAGCCGGCCAGGCCAGCTGAGACGACGCACAGGCAGCGCCGAGCAGGGTGCTTGTCGCCGTCGGTCTCGGAGAGCACTGCGACTGTCCTTGTGTCAGCAAGAGAGTGGATGACAGGTGCAGGGAGGGCACGAGGGCCTCTGGGGCCCCTCCCCAAACTTTTCGGAGCTCCAGCTGCTGATGAGCCAAGGGGCCCACAGGAGGTGATCACAGGCGTTGCTGCCATTGCCCCAAAGGCCCCGGTCACCCGCACAACAGCCTCTGGTCTCCCTGGTCCCCGCCGCACACTGCGGATCTCCCAAGACATGCTCTCAAGGCTTCTGTCTGCCACATCAGCAGGAAGCTGCCGACTGTCCTCGGCCAGCCCCCTCCCAACCCCCCTCAGGTCCCCAAAGTCCCCGAGTGCGTGCCCCGCTCCCGCTCATTACATGCGCAAACTCCGTCAGAAAGCGTTTGCCTGCACCCTCTTCATTCACTCTCAAAGGGTTAAACAGCCTATTTACTGGGCTGTCAACAACCCGAGGCCCACGTCGGTTGGAAGGCCCCGTCCAGTTTTGTGTGGCTCGGAGCCTTGTCTGGGCTGGCCTGTTCTTGTTACTGTCATGTCATATCCATGACAATCGTGTTGGGCTTTTTTGAGGGGCTCTGTGGGGCTCACTCTGAGGGGCCACTTTAAGCCAGGGAAGGCCTTTATTTGTGTGGATTTGAAAGAGCCTTGAGAAGGTCCTTCCCTCAGAACCCTCTTCAGCAGGTCACCGCGGTCTCAAAAGGCTTTCAATGCGGCGGCCACCATCAGTACTTCGATCACGTTCTAATAGACTGACATGGGCGTCTGTGCCTGAAAGACAGGGGGAAAAGTGATGCAGACTTCCCCTAAATTGGACTGACGCACAAAGCACGGCGAGCCATTGAGGGACGAGGTAACCCCGCGCACCCCCTTTTACACCGCTGCCCGACGCAGGACAAAGATAGCCGTGGGAAGCTGCGGGGGGAGCGGGGCCGGGCCGTTTCCATGGGCCATATGGAGATTCTGTTTTGTGTACAGAGAAAGTGTCTGATAACAGTGACCTTAACTGCCATATGTGGGCAGTGAATAGGCCAGAGGGAACCATTCCGCAATCTGACCCTCAACATATGGACCAGCCGCCCAAGGAGACTTTCATTGCGATCCCGCTGCCACCCCGGGGATTTCATTAGATTTGTTAATGAATTGCTCTATTGGCTTATATCTGAGCTTGCCTCATTAGAGGAGAAGAACACAATTTTTATCTGTGTTTTCGTGAAGGGGACCAGAGCGCTCCCTCCTTTGTGGGGCGGTGGGTAATCTGCGGGGCTGTCATCGGCTTTGAACTAATTTATTGTGTCAGTGCAAGAAGGCTCTTCCGCGCTTGCTGAGGCTCGAGCCCCACTCCAAGGCTCTTCCGATCAATGTTTTCCCTGCGAGTGAGATGTTGCCTCGGCTCCTGCCTGGTTTACAAATAGCAGAACATGATGTAGTCCTGGTGCTGTGTGTCGTCGGGGTGCTGGCAGCAAGCGGAGGCTGAGAGTCCTGGAGGCACCACCTGTCAGGAAGGGGCTTTACCAGGTAGCATCCCATTTGTGCTGACCTGGGCCACTCAGCTTCCCTGCCCACCCCCAGGGCCTTGAGCTGGCGCCCTCATATGCTGCCAAGACAGCATCGTGGTGGGACATCCCTGCGTAAAGAACACCCCCTTCCGCCCTGTCAACTTCAGAATCGTACAGATCTCCCCATACCCGAGCCTTACTCCTAAGGGTATGATTGCTTGGGCGTCTCCAGGTGGGCACGCTCGCGTCTGAAAGCACTAAGAGCGACCAATTAACATATTATTAGCGGTATACCAATAAAGAAGCCATTATGGCTAATAGCAAGTGTGGAACCACAAGGAATTAGCAAAATGAGATTCCATAAAATGGAAACCATAAAGATAAGCTTCTGAAGATTGGATCTGGCTTTTTGAGCTTAAGTCTCAAATAAACAAATGAATGATACTCACCAGGGCCTCCTCCTTGCCAAGCCTGCCAAGGGCGGGAGAACTTTCCGAGTTGGGTGAGGAAGAAAGTCGGTCAGCTGCAACTTGAGGGTGCTTTATCTTGGGGGAGGGGGAAGGGAGGAGAAGGCAGGTAAATAAATAATTAGCATACACACAAGTCAAGCTTAGTGTTTCTTCTGAGTCCCCCATAATGGGATGGGGCACAGAAGTCCCTAAGTCTGTGCTCTGGCACTTCCCCGTGGCCCATGGAGGACCCCCAAAGTTGGAAAAAGCAGCAATCCTGTTGACGTCATGGCAAAAATCTGGAGCTCGCAGAGATCCCTCGGCGGCGGCAGCGTTGGGGCAGGGAGGCGGATGCTGCCAAGGAGAGGGTGCGTTCTGGAAGGGCTGGCACGAGGTGTGGCTGAGGTCGCTGTCCCTCCTCTGCTGAGTCTGATGGTGGAAGCGGGGTTCTCCGCTTTAGCCCGGTCCTGTTCCAGTGCCTCTCTGCCTTGCAGAAGCAGCGGTTTTATTGTGCAGAAGCAGCAGCTCATTGGGACCGCTGGTAGCAGGAAGGCTTGAAGAAAGCGGAGCTCCCGAGTTGGAAGGGAAGGATTCCGCAACATTCGCTGTGGGCCAGGGGAGTGGAACAGGGGCCCCGTGAGATCCGAAGACATCTGTACTTGAGAATCAGGTCGAGGGGGATTATGAGGGAGTTCTATAAGCCATAAGAGTAGAAGAAAGTACTTGGCTAGATTTCACCAGGTGGACTCCTTTTTTTTTGAGACAGGATCGTGGGGTTGTCGGCCCTGAGTTCACGCATGCGTGGGATTGACTGCCACCTTGATACTAAAAATACCATTTGGCTGGATATAAAATTCATCTCTTTTGAAATTTCATAAATTCGTCTCTTCTGAAACTTCATAGAGATGGTTTGACTTTTGGTACCGAACATTGCGCTAATTCTTTACCATTTGCTTCTTGGTTGGCTTTACTTAAAAAACTTTTTTTTTTTTTCCAGAAAGGACTAAGGGCGCTATATTTCATGATGCATTTTATGTTTGAAAAATATTTTCCTGTTGCTTTTATATTTTTGTGACCACTGCACGGGGCACAGTGCCCTCTCATCTGCACCTAGAACTCCAGGTGTTCCCCGGTCGGCTTTCGGCTGCGAACGTTCCTCACCGGGATGACTTCTCAACCGCCAAGGCCTTGATGTGCTTCCTGGGTGACTTTCCCCTTGAAGTCTACGAACTTGACCAGGAAAAGGTCTCAGCATCCCTCATTCTCCATCAGTATTTCAAAAAAACTCAGTATTTCCAAAAAGAGTCAGTATTTCCAAGCATAGTCCATGGACTAGATTCGGTTTTTCTTCATTTTAAGAAAATTCTATGCTGCTATGTTTTTGAATTTGGGGGGAGTTCGGTTTGTGGGATTCTCTAATCCAGGGTCACTAATTACCTTTATCCAGCATAGACCCAGAAAGTTTTCATCCACGATGGCCAACATCAGTCATCAGCTTATCATCCCCACCCCCCACAACCGTATGCCCAGACTGTAAGCACTTCAAAGGAAGGAAAGCATCTTATTTCTCTGTTTCCTCAGATCTCAGAGCATAACAGATGCTCAGTGAGCAAGTACAGAATTAACTTGCACACGACCTTGTCAGTTAGAGTCTAAACTTTACTTTGAGAGAAGGTGAGAGGCGTTGGAAGTTTTTCGGTGAGGAAGCTCAGGGGCTGACATGACCTCACACAGCCTTACCGTGGGGTGGGCCGGAGGCTGAGGGAAATGCTCATGTGGGTCGTGGTGAAGTCGGGCGGCGGCCGGAGGTGGTGGTCTAACAGGAAAAGTAAATGTGGTGGACACACATGAATATTTCAGACCCTCCCCCCCCAGGGAAACCCAGACAGGGAGCTCCGCTGAAAAAGCAGGTGGCTAATGGCAGTGGACTGGCCTTCGGTTCTGAGAAAATAACTGGAAAGTTCTTTAGGCCCCTTTCCTTTTGGGTTTTTTTCTTCTTAGATATGAAATTATCCACTGATGTCCAATACCAAACTTCCCCAAAGCCTGGCATGTTAAATTTTTAAAAAATAAATAAATATATATATATATATTTTGCATCTATTAGAGGCCTGGAGGAAAAGAGATGGCACATTCGGTGGACTTGGTAGAAGAGAGTTCAGTGGTGACACCCTGTGCAGAGGTGTAGGCAGGGCTAAGGGGACCACAGGGAGGTAGAGGCACTGGGGGGAAGGTGCTAACTCCCTTGGGCTCAAAGGAACAAGGACAGATGAAACCCTGGCCACCAGAAAAGTGCCTGGCACACTTTAATGCTCAATATTTGTTGAATGAATAAATGAACGAGTCGTAGTAAGGACTAGAGAGTAAGGAATAGAGAGTAGTCCTTACTCTCTATTTAGTTCTGCACCTCACCCACTGCATTAAAAACTCCTCCCATCGTTATCATCACAGCACCCACCACCACACCCGGTGATGCCCGACACACACGTGTGTGTGTGTGTGTGTGTGTATGTGTATGTGTGTCATGTATGTGTGTGCGTTTGAATGAATGACTCAAGGAAGGCTCTTTATTTCACAGTCTCAGTCCCCCACAAGTTTGGTTCTGAGGCGACAGGGTTGACATCATCCACACTCAAACACAGCAAAGGTTATTTAGGGCTCTTTGCCGATCTTCCCTCCACTGAATTCTCTTACTTTCAGTGTGTCAGACACGTGTTGGTTCAAGATGGGTGAATGAGGTGGCGGGCACAGTTCTGGGAAGTGGGGACTGTGGACAGCAGCTAGATGAAGAAATCGCCTCGGGAAGCCTCACCTCCAGCACCTCTCACTTCGCTTTCAGACGGCGAGGATTCGGTTTTCTTTTCGAAAAGCAGTTGCTCTGATGGATCCTGTTTGTCTGAGAAAGAGAGGCCCCTTCTGTTCATTGGGCACCCTCTCTGGGGGACCGTACCAGGCACTTGACTGCATGCATTAATTTAAACTCCATGGCAACACCATGAGGTGGGTACTGTTTTACCCTCGGTTTGCAGAAAAGGGAAGTGCAGTTGAAACAGATAGTTTACTTGCTCGAGGCCCAAGAGCCAGAAAGTGGTGGAACCATGACATAAATCCAAGCTGACCATCTCGACATCTTCTGCTTAATCTAAAATGCCTGTCCATGGTCATCCTCTCAGGAATAACGCACCGAGTGGGTTTGTTGTAAGATGGTGTGTTCACTGGGGTGAGTTGACAGTTGGGAGTGACAAACACGTCCTCCGACATCGGTGATGTTAGACAACAATTGTTTCTTTCTTGTTCAGGACCCAGTCCCCAAAAGACCCACTGCGTGTGTGTGCATGGGCTCTGTTCCATGCAGCCATTCAGGGATTTTGTCTCCTTCTGTCCAATGGCTCCCTATCCCTCCTCCACCGGATTCTCCTTACGTATCCAGCGCAGAGGGGAACCAAGTGCGAGCAGAGCCACGGCTCATGGGAGGGTGTTACGAGCCAGGCCTAAGAGCGGTGTGAGCTCCCCTCTGATCCCCTTCCTTGCCCCAGCACTCAGCACGTAGCTGCCCCTAACTGCAAAGGACGCTGGGAAATGTAGCCTGTGTGCCCAGGAGGGAAAACATGCACCTTGGTGAACACAAAGTGACCCCTCCATGGGAGGGAGGGGAGGAAGTATCCCGGAACTGAGTTATATCACCAGGTTGTAGTTTTCCGTGTTATTGAAAAAAAAAATGGCGGTGGTCTGAGTCAGCCACAGTAGCTGATAATTAAACAACAATTGATACGGTAGAATCTCACCTGCTCAGGATTTTCTGTCAGTGTGCTACTTTGGTTAACGTGATTTTCTGGTTCCATGAGGGCCGGCCAAGAAGTCTTCGGGAGGCAAATCTTACTGCTGAAAATCTTTCCGAGATGGGGCGCTTCACGTCCCTGCCTCCGGCAGTTCGGCGTGGCAAGTTCAGCAAACACCTGCCCAGCCCCTGGGCTCTGGCAGGACTCTGGGCTGCCCATCTGAACACACATCGGTGTTCAGGCACAGGCGTGGGTGCGTGGGGGGTGGGGATCGAGGCTGCAGTGAAATCTGAGGAACGCTGTCTTCGATTTTTTGGATCCTTTTATTGATTTATTTTATTTTTTTTCAATTATATAAGCCAGCCATGGTCCTCGTGGCAATGCTGGAAAATAGAGAAAAGTAAAAACTACAAAATAAAATAACTTCTAGTTTGACAAACTAGAAAGAGCCACTGTTAAAATTTTTGGTTATATTTCCTTTATTTGTCTTCTTTTGTTTCTTTCTCTTTCTATCTGTCTTGTATATTTATGTAACTGAGCATATTATGAGTATAAATATAGTTTTATATCTTAAAATTTGTCTTATTATTTATATAAGAATTTTCCATTGTTATTAACCGTGCTTTGAAAATATCATTTTATAATCATAATATTCCGCTATGATTCCTATTATATCCCCAGATTTTTCTCTGCAGTTAGGCTAATCTTTTTTCATTCAATATCACAATAGCACTTGAATATATATATCTGTTCATAGATCTGCATTCGCTTCTCTGATTTTTTTTTAAAGATAAATTCCTAGAAGTGGCATTATCAGGTCAATGGGCATAAATGCTTTCATGTTTGGTTCCCTGACAAGCTTATAGAATATTTTCATCTTTATTCATTTGCCAAGTAAAAAAAAAAATTGGTTTTATCAACTGTAATTGACATGTTTTGATACCAGAACAACTTTTTTGTTTATTAGCCATTTACATTCTTTATATCTAATTTATTCCTATCTTGTGCCTGTATTTTCTATTAACTATATTTTTTATTAATTTTTATGAACTATTTATTCATTAAAGATTATATCTTTGTCATTCTTATGGAAAATATTTTCCCATTTATTTTTAAATTAGTATTATTAGCTTATTAACTTGTCATTTATCTTTTTTTTCCTCTCCAATGAATAGGGAAGGTACAAGTTTCTGGTTAATTGAGAATTCTAATTAGTTGACTTCCAGTTGATTAAACAATCAAGACTTGTTGGGGGGTGGTTAACTCAGGGATCTGTTCAAGGCAGTGTTAACATTTCCAAGTGGAATAATGAAGCTAAAAGGGGATTGAACTGGTTTTCTTTTCTGTTATTCTGTTCAATAGCCAATAACAACTCCCTCCACATATTTTTTAAAGGTTTTATTTATTTATCTTTAGAGAGGGAGAAGGGAAGGAGAAAGAGAAGGAGAGAAACATCAGCGTGTCGTTGCCTCTTGCATGCCCCCCACTGGAGACCTGGCCCACAATCCAGGCACGTGCCCCCACTGGAAATTGAACTGGCAACACTTTGGTTCAATCCACATGGTCAACCATTGAGTCATGACCAAAGGGTCCTCACTACAATGCCCTCCATATTGGAGGCAAAAGTGTTTCTTAGGGTTGAAGATAAGCTACAGATAGGCCTTGAGATATCAACGTAAACATCAACCCTTGTGATGATGTCAATAAAAATTATTAGGAATTTCTGGGAAAGGCCATAGAGCTTAAATAGCACCCCCCCCCAAAAAAAAATCCCTGATAGTAAAAACAGACAAATTTATGTAAAACATGTCTCTTGATTCCAATTCCTGAGGTCCACCCTCAAATAGGTTTTGCAGGCCAAGCTTTCAGACACATATTTGTACTTTTCAACTGGGAACTTCTGAAGACAGTAAAACACTGTGCATTGTATAATAAAGGATATTAAAGGGAATGTTAGCTTCTTCCAGTGCTAATAATGCCACATTAATTAGGGGGCCCCAAAGCAAATACACTTGAGAATTACAGGTTTGAACAAAGTTAAATAGGTTCATTTATCGTAGGACTTATTCAGTGCCTTTGATAGTCTAATAGGCCTATGAATCTCCAAGACAGGGTATTCAACATTCCCTTATTTGTTTGACCACAGGGCCCTCTTTTAAGGAGTACCCTTTGATAAAAAGACTTAGGCAGAACAGTCTTTGAAAAATGCTACCTTCACCCAAAACAATGATTCAAATATCTGTAGCTGGGGCGTTACAACCAGCCGATGGAAGAGCTATTTGGTGACATAAATAAATAATTAGGTAAATAAATTAAGTGTTCACTGGTTGTTAAAGTCTTTTTCTGCTTGTCCTCTCATTTAATTTTGACAACTCTATGAGATAGGCACTATCATTAGTGAGGCTGTGTAGCTAGTGCCTCAGAAGGCGACCACCGAATCCTGATTCTACCACCTCCTGTGTGACCTTAGGCACCTTACTGAACCTCTCTGTGCCTCAGCTTTCCCATTCGTACAGCTCAAATAATAGCACCTGCCCTATAGAGTTGCGATAAGTATAAAGAAAAAATGACATTCATACTGCACTTGAAGCCGTATATAACATATTGTATGGATTCAATGCATTTTAACTATTTTTATTCTCATATTACAGCTGAGTAAGCTGAGGCTCAGAGCAGTTAAATAATCGGATCAATACTGTAATGTCAGTGAAGGGAAAAGGTTGGCTTTGAACCCAAATAGTCTGAGTTTAGCATTTTGTTCTTAAATATAGTACTCTTGTGCTCTGTTTCTGTGGGGAGCTTGGCATCCTATCTTTCCATACAGTCTGGATAAATATAGACCATGCCTTGTCCAGTGGGGGAAGGGTGGGCCAGCTACCCAACCTCATCCTTGCTCCCTCTTCTACGGAGTGCAGTTCCTGAAATGGAGCAGCTGCCGGACCCAGGATTCAACTTCCCAGGACCCCGTTTCCCAGGACCCCTCGCCACTGCTTGTGGCCACGTGATCACTTCTCAACAACTGAGTGCGCCTATGCATTCACAATGCCTGGGATGGCGTTGTAAATGCATAGGTGCCCTTTCCCCTTTCTGTGTTTGCATTTCACAGAGGGTTGCAGATTACTCTGAGGCCCCCGGAGATGGTGGAGTTATAAAGGGGAAGGAACTTTGATCTCTAAATCACCGCTGGGAGGACAGGTTCTCTCTGACCAGGTTCACCTGCATTTGACTAATAGGTAAACCAAAGACAAAATTTCTATTGTGCCGATCCATTGAAATACAGGGGTCGACTTGTTACAGCAGCTACTGTAACATTCTGTTACTAGTGACCAATGTAGGTAGACACAAGTATTCTTTCCAAGTCTTTCCCAATATTCCTCTGGGCAGACACAGCCCTGTTAGTTCTCATGGAATCACAGCCCAGTTGGATCATCGCGTAATAGTTCTGGGTCAGACCCAACACTCGGATGCTGACGGGCCTGAGCTTGGGAGTAGTGGGGAGGCTTGTTAACAAAGACCTTGCTTTTGGGACTCCTCTGGCCTCCGGGCCGAGGAAAGAAAGCAGGGGAGGGGAGGACCCTGGACTGGCCGAGCTTTGGAGGTGCTTCTGCTGCACTTTTCATCCCCCTGAGCGCTTTTTTGAATTTGTCAACAGATGTTTACGGCCAAAGTCATGAAGAGTGTTAATAAGGAGAGGCTCACCAAACAGCCTGGCATGAAAGCCAGCAGGGGCCATAAAGCTGCATTTGGCATTTACGGTGTTTCCACAGTTGGAAGAAACACTTTTCCTGTACAAAAGATATAACTATATATCTTCTGATTTTATGGGCTGCAGATTACTCTAATTATCATAAAAAATTACTGCTGCTAATAAAAATTCTATTATAAGTTACTTATAGTAATCTCCAGGGTACTCGACTTAGCCAAGAAGAGGTTGTAATTACATTACACGGAGTTTGTTTCTCAAAACTCCCGAAACCCTAGCTGTCTGGGTCCTTTAACACCTCCGTGGTTTGCCAACCCCCTCGCCTCTTCTCCCACCTCCTCCCCAGTTTTTGGTCAAAGGTCTCCTTGCTGTTTTCATTTTGCAGGATGTGGTTTGAGCCTAGAATAATGACCCATCTTGGAGGCAGATGACGCAAATGGACTTTTGGAGTCACAAATATCTGGGTGGATTTGTCCTCCCCTGGGGCCCCCAGTAGGTCAATGGGAGGATGTCATAGAAGGGAAGGCCCGACAATCCCGCCCAAAGGGAAACATGCTTCGCAAAATTGGTGGAAGCCACGGGGTGTTCATGCAAAACACAATGCTTTGGGTTTTTTTTTTTCCTTGACAAGACAACAATTGGTATTTTCCCTTTTATAACAACTATTTTTTTTGGAATTGTCATCTGTGAGGGTGGATGACTCTTCAATGACCTTAAAAACTCTTGCCAATGATACCAAATTCTAACCCGTAATTTCATTGCTTTCCCTCCCTCAGTTCCTCTGCCTTTGAATTAAACAGCAAAACAAGGCTCTCTCTCTCTTGCCCTCCACGAATGACGAAGCAGTAAATAACCTCAAAGCCCAAGGACTTGAACTAAAGTGGGCCCAGTGGTCATTCTCCTGAATGGGGTTTCGATGGCTTCAGCGAAGGGTGAATCAACGCCTTAATGAATGGCCTAGAAAATGAAATAGCCCGTTTGTGGGGCTTTAAAATAAGCAACTTCTTTTGGCAATGACTTGAGGCACATTAAGTGCTATCAGTAAGGGGGAAAGTATGTCTCAGAGCTTTCTTGGGTCATTTTAAAGAGCCACTTTGGAGATGGGCCGCAGGGGGAGGTTCTGAGTGAGGATTCCTGTGGTCAGACAGGGGGCAGGGGTGAGCGCCGGGGGCTTCTTCCTCAGGGGGCTCCAAATAGTCTTGGACCACAGCTTGACCTCCGAATGGGAGGCAGTGGGTAAAAATCATTACACATGGAGATATTGGCCCCAAATAATCGGTTTTGCTTTTAATAAATGGAGAAAGGAGGCTGATTAGGGAGTTGGCTCCTTCCCTGCTTCTCCAGGCAATCTTGGGATGTTACTAATTTGGAAAAAAAAAAAAAAAGATTTGTTTGTAAGAAAGCTCTGGATGGTCTGTCTTCTCCACCAGAACACAGAGCCCACGAAGGCAGGAATTTTGTATTATCATTTCTTAATGCATCCTGAATAACTAGAGTAGCCCTGGGGTGAGGGATGTATCCAACAAATATCACCAAAGCAACGAATAAGCGAGGGAATTGTCAGGAAAAATTAAAAACAGAAATAGACAAACAATGATTCCTGGGTATACCACCCAACGACCACTCCCTTCCAGGTTACTGGATTCCACAGGATCCTACATTTTCGTTTTCATTTCTTTGAGCTAGTTTACATACCAACATTAGCCACTGATTTAAGAGGCGGGTGGGGCAGACACCATCGTTGAGCACACTGAGGATTAAGCCTTATAGAAATGGGGCCAAAGGAAAATTATGTGCGCCCATGAGCCTGGATACTCTACTCGAATTGGTCATGGAAATGGTGACTGATGGCCAGCCCAGCCCCGTGGAAAAGCAATGCACCCTAGCACTGGAAACTCCTGAATTTGAACTTCGCCACCATTCGCTAAGTGTATGACCTTGGGTAAGTTACTTTGCTTCTTTGAGCTTCCAATTCCTCATCTGCAAAATAGGACAGATGACCTTACATCCTAGTATCGCGTCGAATAAAATGACGTCCCTACTAAATCTTGCCCTTCGTTCTCTACTTGAAAACACCCCTCTCACTTCCTGCTGGCATTCTGCCTAAACCGCACCTCACTCGAGCCCAGCTTCACGGCCAACCTAAGCCACGCCTTGCCGTTCCTTTAACTTTCAAGTACGCAGCTATGTCATAGGAAACTCAGACTTCTGTCTTCAGAGCTTTGTGTGGCCAGGGCAAGGGCGGTATGCACATCCTGAAGGCAGGCAAGACGCCGCACAGCAGTTCACAGTGTGCTTTTGAAGCTAGGTTCCCCTCCTCCTAATCGAATGGCTTTAGCAAAGTCATAATTTCGAGGAGTCTCAGTTCCATCATCTGCAAAAAAAACTGGGGATTTCAAGAGAACCTTCCTTAAGAGATAGACATGCCACATGCCTGACACATAGGCATGCGTGGTCCCTAAAATAAAAAATTACCACAATGAAAACATTCCCCTCGGAACTCAGAAATGGGAGAGCTCTGGTGTTATTTCTTCCTCTTTGTCCTCCACTCCTCATTTTTCCTTGGAAGTTAAAGAAGTAAGGTGTCAGCTTGGCACAAAGTGCTTTCAGGAGCAGCATCCAGCTCCCTGGTGAGCTCCTCCGCGCACGTGTTAGGCGCTGTTTCAAGGCCTGCCGGGAAGTAAGGCTGCTGATGAGGTGCGGCACTCCGGGATGCCACTCCGACAGCTGGGCTTTGATTTGGAGTGGAGTGGGAGCAATTTCATCAGCCTAAGCTGAGAAAGCATCCGAAAAAAAAAAAAAAAAACCTCGAGCATCAGAAAAAAGCATCTGAAAAAAACCCGGAAACTCCTTGTTTCCGGTATCTATTGCTGTGTAACAAATCGCCCCAAACTTAGTGGCTTAAGGCAACTTTTTATTGCTCACGTTTCTGTGGGCTGCTAGTTGGGGCAGGTCCCAAATCAGCAGGAGTGGCTCATTGCTGCTTCACTTGGAGTTGGCTGGGGTGGCTTGGCTGAGTCTGGAGAATCCAAGGTGGCCTCGCTCATGGGACCTCGGTGCCAGCTGTCACATAGGGCATCTTGGTTTTTGTCCATATAATTACTCTTAGCATTCAATAATCTAGACTGAATTTCCTCTCATAATGGCAATAGTGTTCTTTCTGGAAGGAGAACAGGAAGGTGCAAGGGCTCTGAAGGTCTGACCTCAGAAGCTGAACGACACCACTTGTGCCCCATTCTGATGGTCAAAGGAGGTCACAGCGTCATGCGGATTCAAGAAGAGGGGAAAGGGGCTCCATCGCCTGATGGGGTGTGTGGCTCACTCACACCACACAGGGGCGTTCGGGATGACAGTGGTTGTTGCAGCCATCTTCAGAGTCATCCACCACAGTCCTCCTTGGAGATAGACATGCCCATCTCTCCCGCATGCAAATTGCAATCCCTCCACACGTGCAGACTGCACACCATGGCGACAGCGGTTAGAAGCCCAAGATAACAGCCATTGAAATCAGGTCCAGATGCAGATAAAACTCCCCAGAAGAAGTCCCATGGAGAGCTGCACGCTAAAAGAACGAGTTGTCTGCCTTCCTGCACCCCATGAACAGTGGCTAAACATGGTAAGGATGACTGCCATTGATTCTTCCGTTCTAAGAAGGGGAAATGGGAAGCACAGAGCACTCACTGGCCACAGCAGTTCTTAAATCCAGCGGGCACATGGAATATTAGTTGATCACAGCCGAGTTCTTCTCCCTAGGACAAGGTCCCTAAGTCTACTTTCTTTCCAGCTTATGTGCCAGCTCTCTGGGCACTTCGTTCTTTCCTCCGTGGGATCCTTCTTTTTCATAAGAATTCACTCGCATTTGTAGCTCTATCTTCTATTGATAGTATGTTTGTTGCTTATAGAAGGTTGGGGCCTAAAAGCCTCTTTTTATTTTCAATGCTTCAGGTCCATTTTGACGCAAGCCAGTATTGGTTTTGCCAATGCAGTTCTCTTAAATAATTTGTGGGTTCTCTATGAATCTTGATGGTATTTATTGTATGTCCCCAAAGCCATGTCTATGATTGTTTTGGGGACATGCCTTAGGACAATGTTCTTGCAGTTCTTAGTTTTGTGTATCTAAGAGAGTTCACTTGGTTTAACTAGCTTTAAATCTTTCTGTGGCCTTAATAAGGGGCTTATGGCTACACCTTGATCTGATGTGTACCCTGAAGTCATTCCGTACTTTGAGAATATTTTTGCAAGCTAAGATACTCTTCCAGGCCTGCTATAGATGTTTTTTCTAACGTCTGGTTGACAACTCACTAGCTTCTTCCTTAGTATATTTCCCCCACACTTTGTCATAAGCCACTAGAAGAAGGCAGTTGGCACTTCCAACATTCTCCCTGGGGACCACCTTAGTCAGATTCACACTATCTCAGTCTCTTCCGATATGTAACCAACTGTTCCAAGGCAGAGTCACTCATAACAACAACCACCACTAATTCTTGCCACATTCAGCTGCATAGCTATCCCTGGGCCACACGGTGTCATCCGGGGCAGCTCAGGTAGAGTGGGAGGATCCAGCCTGAAGTAAGTCTAACTGGTTGTGTTCCAAGAGAACAAAAAGGTGCTGCGCCTGTTAAGGCCCAGGCTCGGACGAGAGAGGCACAGCATGACTTCTGCTGCATTCCTTTGGTCAGGGAAAGTCACAGGGGGCCAGATTCAAGGGGAGGGGAAACCCACTTCACCTCTTAAGTGGAGCAGGGTGTGGATATAGAAATGGGGGGAATTCTTGTCATTTGTCTTTAGGGACAATACACCATCTCACTCAGACTTCTGGTAGACCTCAGTGTTACATTACATCGCCCATGTAGACCTGGCACATGGTAGGCTCTTAGTAAACATCTTCAAATAAATAAATGAAGGGGTAAATAAGAGAGCAAGTAAATGTGTGAATGCATGAGTGGATGTGTGAATATGTGTTGAATATCCGAGTGGATGAATGTGTGAATGGGTGAGTGGAATGGGTGAACAAATGAGTGAATGAGTAAATGGTGTAAAGAAACTCCTCTAAAAGAGAGTGGCAAGCCATCCCCCATTTGTGGGAAATACGAGGTGCAAGCTCTTCCCTAGAAGCTGGGAGCAATGATTCCAGGAGGCAAAGCCCCTTCAGATTCTCCTCACTTGGCTCCTGCTCACCCAACCCAGAAAAAGGGAGGGCCTGTGTGCACGGCCCTCACCTGAACAGGCTGAATACCTGAAATTCCTTCATAGCTTCCCAGTTTGATAAGGCTGACTCTTGAGAAGATTGCTATCGGGCGTCAGAAAGCCAAGTACCCCAACTGTCAAGCAAATAACATAGATGTGTGAAATGGACCACATGGCCATCTTATCATGCGAACTGAAGACTCAGAGTTTCCAGAAGTTCCCAAGATACATGGGAAGTCCAGGTTTTTCTGTGAAATCTCTCTATCTTCCAGTCTTGGAAATGGAATCGTTCAGGACAGGCTAAGTTATGCTGTGGCAACAAAGAAGCCCAAAATATTTGTGTCTTCAGGCAATGAAAGCTTATTTCTTGTTCATGCTATATTGCATCGGGGCTACTCTGGGGCCTCTGCTCTGTGTCAGCTGTGCTCAGAGACCTAGGATGAGTCTAGCTCTCTCTCTCAATCTCTCCCTCTCCCTCCCTCCCTCCCTCTCTCCCTCCCTCTCTCTTAGTCTCCTTTCTCTCTGAACCTTTTTCTCTCTATTTACCAAGGCAGAGAAATGGGAGAAACATGATGAGTCTCTGGCTCTGAAACCGTCTGCCAGAAGTGATGCATGCTACATTTTCCCACATTTCATTGGTCGAAGCAAGTCCCGTGGCCACTCCTAACTTAGCAGGGTCAGGGAAGGGGTCATCTTTATGTGGACCAAGAACTGGAAACTTTGCAACTAATACATTTTTGGAAAACACTGTTCAGACCAGAGCTGATCAGTAAGACCTCAGTCTCTGAGTTCAGGGGGCGAAGTTGAGATGTCTCTTTGTACTCACCCCGTTCTCCTCAGCTTGTCTCTTCCCTTGTGTTGCCCTCTGACCTCTGTTGGTCAGGCTACTCAATTGGAAGCAGCTGTAGGGTAGTTCAGGGTTTCTTACATTAGGGGAGTTTCAGGGACCTGTCCGAGCTAGGAAGCGGTAGAACAAATCAGACATATCCCCCCTCCCAGATGGCATCTCTTTAAAAGTGTCCAGGGCACTGAACTGTCTTGACAGATGAAATGAGGAAGTGGAAGGGTGTGTTGAGGGTTTGGGGATGTCTGCTCAGCCCTGGCCAGGCAACCAGCTGCTCCACAACCCGAGCACACCTCATAATTTTCATTATACCAACGATCGCTTCCGTCTATCTCGCGCTCACTAGGTTTAGAGCCCCGTGTGAGTGATGCCATTCCATCCTCCCAAGCAGCCTAGGAGGTCAGTGCTACTATTGTCCCATTTTATAGATGAGAACCCAGAGGCTCAGAGGAGGAGAGGTCTGGCCCATCGTCACACAATAAGGGAGTGGAACATGCTGTCGCTCCAGCCCAGCTCTGTGCCTCTCAGGTCCAGCCTTGGCATCCACACCTACAACTACTCTGTGCTACTCTTTCCCAGAACTCAGGGCCCCAGGGACCCTGTACATGTACAGTCCTCACCCTGACATACACATGAGGTGAATTCCAGGATGATAATTTGGGGCCTGCTCTGGACCAGCTCCAATCTCAGCAGACAACACCCCAACCTCCCTTGCCACACCCCATCCCAGTAGACAACGCCTTAGAGTCTCCTGCTGCTTCATTTCTCCCTATGTGAGCCCCAAGTTCCATGCTGGCCTGGGAGGTGGCCATTGGGCCCCAAAATGAGGTGTCGCATAGAATTCCAGGGCTCATTCACTAACATCAATGGCAGCATGTGGGCACCCCGCCCTGGCTGGCCCCCTCCCCAGGGCAGTCACCACACAGCCCAGCCTACACCCCCCACCCAGCGAGGACTCAAACTGCCACCGAGAAAAAACACAGCTGCGTGACGCCCGTTAGGAAGGAAGGAACCGCGCGACTGAATGGTCTGCTCGGGCGATGAATAGGTTTTCTCGGCACAGATAAACAGTTTATAGTTCTAAATCCTGTGTTTGATTTTCACATCTGCTCTCACTCTTGACATTGGCACTGGAGGCAGCCAACCTTGCCCTTCAGAGTGGCAGCTGGAACCTGGAGTCTGCTCTCTCCGCCTACCACCTCCCATTGCCCTAGCCATGAGCTGCCTTGTCGCGCTGTTGCTGCTGGGGTGTGTTTTAACTCGGGGAATGGAGGCCGTTCAAAGAGGGAGATTTCTATTTCTTGATTCAACAAGTACCGACTGAGGGCCTACTACAGGCCGAGCGACACCCCCGTCACTCACCGGGCTCGCGGGAGAGCAGCAGTTTGGCGTGGCGGGAAGTCCGGTGGGGCATGCAGGTGACCCAGCACAATGGACGGCTGGGACAGGACACAGGCCCGCGTACAAAGACCTCTCCCAGATCACCGGTTCCCAAGCCACACTCACGCTGGTGTTTATTTAACAACAACAACAACAACAAAAAAAAAACTCGTACCTTTTGAAGTCTATGAAAGGAAAAGTTTGGGAATGACCAAATCTGGGAGGTAGAGTGGGAGTATCCAGAACATTATTGTTTTTCGTCAATTGATTTTTTTAAAGACTTTATTATTTTTTTTTTAGAGCAGTTGGCTTACTGTAAACTTCAGTAGAGGTGCAGAGGTTTCCCATCTACTCCCTGCCCTACAGGAGTCTGAGCCAGCCTGGAGGCGTAAGCACCGCTGGAGAGACCCCCCTGACGGAGGAAGGAAGGGAGAGTTGCTTTGGTTTCCCCTCCTCCTGCCCTCCGCCCCCTGAGCCTCCCATCAGCCAAAGATTACTGGAAGCCACCCACCCCGCCCCCCTGCCACCCAGCACAGAGCAGGGCAAGGCCGGGGAATGGGGTGAGGGTTCACAGGCCAAGGTGGGGTGACCCACACATTGAGTCCTCACTGATTTTGCAAAACTTTTCTTCCATGATATGAAGTCTGGGGTGCTAAGATTCATGATATATTTTACAATCTGTTTTTTTTTAACTATTCAAGCTACTTGTGACTCATCTTGGCCAACTGTTGTTATAAATCCCTCTACAATGTACGTCTCCTCTGCTTCATTCATTTACTAAGGAAAGATAATTTTCTGGATCTTGGAGGTGTTGGCAGTGTTTTCATCTCAAGCACGAGTTTGTATTATGAAGATCCCTTTGGCTATAAGGGAAGAGAGTTCTTTGAAGGCAGGAATTTTTGAGTTTTTTTTCATTGCTTTGTTCCCAAAGTCGAGACAAGTGTCTGGCACATAAAATAATTGTCACATCAGTGAGTGGACAAATGAATGAATGAATGAATAGAATTCTGCTCCATTGGGTCTCAGTTAAGGGTTACTGCCGTCAACAGCTTTTTTGTTGGCTAACACCATGTTCCAGATCTGTTCTGTGTTCAAAGATGAAGCTGATTGGTCATGAATGTGAGTCAAGTCCCGGCAGGGTAACTTGATCCCATCGCTCGAAGTTCACTTTGCCCAACCCCCCGCTACTTCAGATGGGATGCAGACCGTCCTGGCCGTGCTGTGATGTTATTCTCTGCAATTATCCACATACGTTCTTCAGCGGTGGGAGGCCACACAGTGGTGCCCGTTCTCCTCTGAACAGTCACGCATCGTTTCTCATTAGATTAACTTTTTCTCCCTTAATGGCGTCGAGAAACGGCCAAAGCATCTAACAGATGGGATACAGAAAGCGTCTAGTGGAGGTGATCCACGTTTTCCAATATTAATCTAACTCCAGAAAGTCCTTACTGATCATGAGTGGAGCTCATGGGACACTCTACTAAAATGATAGCTTATCATAGTGGCCAAATGGAACTTGTGTAGAGCAAGGGTTACATGGGCTTGGAAGGTGGCCCTTGGCCTTCCTCCTGAAAGCTTGGAGTGACATGGGCAGTGTGTGGGAGGAAGTGTGTAAGGTCCAACATCCCCACTGGGGAGAGATCCCACGCTTTGTCAACAATTGAACAGCTCTGTTTGCGATCATTACCCGGGTACACATAAGTTTAGGACAAGTGGACACATAAGGACACCTGGATTTCTAAACAGTGACTCTTGGGGGTCTTCCAGGAGTCAGGGTTGGGAGAGGGTGGGTGGTTAGAGAAACTGAGGCATTCTACAAGAAGGGGGCTCCTGCCTGAAGCTGCTGCTACCCACAGAGACCACCGACACTCTCCGGGCCGGGGACGGCAGGCATGAGGGAGCCTCACATTCCAAAATGGTGAGAGTGAGGGTGGGGATCTCGGGGCTGCCATTTATTCATTTGATCATCTGCATAATGCTCGTCTCCCCAGCCAGACCGTCGGTTCCCCGAGGACAGGGTCTGTGTCTAATACAGAACCAGATTTGTGGAAGGAGCTCCATCAGTCGTTCTTGAATAAATAAATGGTGAACAAGTAAATAGACAAAGATTCCGGTGCCAGACTTGGTGTCCCCAGCTGTAGCCGCGCAGAGCTCTGTTTATTTAAGCTGCCCCTTTCTCCTGTCTGTCTGTCCACTGGCTTCCTTAACCATTAAGCCCTTAGGACATCAGATTCTGGTATCAAACTGTCTTAAGAACAAAGCCTCAGGCCTGTTGACCACAGAAATAGGGTTTCCGTCCAGCTAGAGACGATACCTTGACTTCGGTTGTGTTTTAGCTCCAAGTCCGCGAAAACAGAACAACCCTGAGGACCACATTCTCATGCAATCAGACAGAACAACTCCAGGACTGACTGACATCAGGACCGGATATGATGATCCGCTACGCTCTACCCTGGCGCCAACCAATCACTAGAGTCTGTGACCCCGATCTCCTGCAGCCACTGTGTAATGCTCCTCCACCCCCCGCATGGACCCCGTCCCCTGGATGCCACCGGGGAGCCAGGTCTTTGAGCACCAGCTTGCCTGCGACTCTGGACCTGGAAGCATTTCCTCAGCTGATCCTTACTTTCTTGGCTGCAAACTCCTGCCTGCATTTGATTGGGCTTTGATGTGCGCAGGCAAAAGGGTCCCTTTAGTCTCGCAGTCCCCATTCAGTGTCCAGTGAGGCTGAGCCTTTCATTGCACTGATGGGCCTCGAGTGCCGGAGGAGGTCCCTCCCAATCCTGATCCTTCCGCCAGTTCCACTTGAGATTAGACCATCTCTAAACTTCTCCGGGGCCCTCTAACCCCTCCTCTGTGCAAAGCGGGCACAACACTGGGGAAGGTGTTAGTCAGGAGAGGCCAGGACCGGTGAAACTGTGACCTCCCACCCCCACTGCTGGGTCCCTGGCACCTGGGGGCCAACGACACACCACAGGTTGGCCAGAGCTGCTGTCCGCTGATGGGGTGGTGAAATGACCTTTCTTCCAGCAACAGGATGGCCAGCACCTGGGTCCTAAAATGGACCAGAAGGGGCCCAGGGCAGGGGCTTGGAATCCTCTTTGAGGTTGATGAGGAGGCTTAATTCTGTAACTTCAGAAACAGGAGACTCAGAAAAGGACTGAAGATGAGATACGGGAGCTGAAGCAGATGGATGCCCAGGCACCAGCAGTGGTAAAGGCGGGGCAGCTGCCAGATGCTCGCTCCACCACTGGACGGCTTCTTGGAGAGCTGGGCCCAGCCCACGCAGGGGCCCCTCTGTGCAGTGAGGGGCACAGGATGATGAAGCGAGACCCCCAACACTGCAGACCTTCCTCCCTCTGCCACTATGGGAGCCTCTGAAACTAACTGGAACTAGAACCAACTTGGTATCCCTAGCCTGGGGCTGATACAGACTAAGTTCTATGTAAGTGTGAATGAATGAATGAATGAACGAATGAATCAAACAATAAGTTTCACAGATGTTTTTCCTCCTCTTTCACCCCCAATAGATTAAATTAAAAATATAAATTAAATTAAATTAAATTAAAGAAGAAGTGCCCATATCAAAGCCTGCCTACCCATGTTGGTTTCCTGGCTTCTGTGGCTTACCATTCCTCACTGCTGGGTTTGGTCAGCCATACCGCCCTCCTCCCCGTTCCCCAGGTGAGGAAAAGGCCTGTGAGCTGTCTACTTCCAGGAAGCCTACACCCTCTGCTTGAAGCCACCCCCACTCACCACGTGACCTGGGTCACGTGATGCCAGTTCCCTGAGCCTCAGTTTTCTCCTCTGTAAAATGGGACAATAATCATCATCTCCTTGGAGATGATTGTGAGGCTTCAATGAACCTTTTTAGGTGAAGTATTATTGTTACCATCATCATCGTCATCCCCTGAGGGTACAGGGACGAGGCAGACCTTGAGCTGAAACCGACAAGATGCTGAGTGCAAATTAAAGGTGAGGAGGAAAAGAGACGTGGGCTTAGGACACAGAAAAACTCATAAAATCAAACTTTGTATTCTGTGCAAACAGAGATACCGTATTTCCGCCACACAGGTACCTCTTAGGCTCCCAGGAGGCCAGAGCGAAGCCAGGGCAGGAGCGGAATTCCGCAGGACCATGCCCGGCTCCGGGCTCTCCCCTGGGAGCCTGGGCTGCCATTTCCATCCTTGGAGGACCCGGAGTGAGACTTCCCAGTGTGTTCCAGTCACCCACTAGCATATTTACAGCCCTACGGACCATCCGAGGAAGCAGCACCTTCTCCATCAGTAGCAAAGAGTTACTGGTTTTCTGGCCTTACCTGAGCTGAGCATTTCGAGTCATTCGTCACTTGCCTCTGGAAAGGGGAATGTCCTCTCCCCACCGAGGCCACTGGTTTTGCAGACATCCAGCTCCCGTTGGCGGGTTTCTCGGAACAATGTCAGCCCTTCCCAGGGAAGCGGCCAACAGCCTGCACGTCCACATTATGCAACGCAATCCATGAGGCTGGCTGTGGGCGTTTCAGACGTGCTTCCTAGAGAGTCTTCGTGTGACGTCTAGGAAATGCCATTCAGGGGAACGGTGGTGCCTTCCTGGGAGAGGGTCTAGGTAGCTCTTGCTACCCTCCAGAGCACAGCCTGCTTCCCTCTGCTGCGATCTAAGTGAGTCTTGGCCTGAGATGCTTCCGAGCCTTCTGACTTGATTTCTTCTACCCTGCAGGGGACAGCATTGGGCAAAGAACTGTGGAAATCGTGTGATAAAAGAAGAAACATTTGCTTCCAATTATCCAAATTATTGTTTGCTAATTGAAGTACAAAAGGGGTATTTTTTTTTTTCCTCCTCTGGTTGCTACAAGCATCCCTTTCCTTAAATCTCTTTGATTGAGCAAAAACACTGTTGGAGTGTTTACTTTAATCCATACATCATCTTCCTAATCTCCAGAGAGAAAAGCAGCTGTGAGCAGTTCGTAGCCACCCCTCCTGGGTGGGATGGGGAATGAGTGCCTTAGTCCCAAAGGGTCACCCGGTGGCACATCATGGCATCCATGACACCCACACATACACGCATGCAAAACACACAGTGGCACATGTGACTTTTGGAGACAAGTATGAAAAGCACATGATATCTTGGTAGCGTCAGCTGCCCGGAGGCTGCGGTCCTCAACTCCCTCTAGAAGGGAGCGCTGCAAAGTCTATCACGGCTTTGTTTATTCTGGGCAGATGCAAAGAAGTTATCTCTGAACTGGCGCCAGCGATCCAAGGAACCGATGATGGAGAACCGTTCCACCGGCCGTCTCCTTCCTGCCCATCATCTATCATCCCGAGCCTCAACCTCTTCTCTGAGTGATGATTACACCCTAAACACATAAAATTAATCACCGCTCCAGGCCAGCCAGGTGTCTCGCCTCCAGAAATTATCTCGCTGCAGCAAGGGAACAGCTCGGATCTGATAATGTCTCATAATTTCAAAGAAAGAGCACCATGGCATCAAATGAAAGCCCCTGACAGGATTGCAAAGTTCTGAGCAGCCAAGAGCCAGCTCTGGCTTTACGCAAGGATCGGGTGGCAGTTGGTACAGGTAAGGGCCCTGGTTCAGGTAAGGAAGGCACACCTTGACTGATTAGATCATCGGCTTCCAGCAAGGGAGAAAGCTTGTCGGGCAGACTCAGGCACCCACATGGACAAACAGCTCCGTTCGTTGTGGCAACTTTACAACGGCTTTGCAAAAGTCAGCCCAGGCTGGGGAGAGGCCATCCAACTGCACACTTAGCAGATTATTACATAATCCGATGAAGCTCTGATTTTGAAATTCCACATGACAAGCCCCGCTTAACTTACCAGTGGCTGAGAGCGGCTGTCTCTTGCACCCCGTATGTATATTTTATTTTAACTATGTGGCCCTCTGGCAACATCCTGTACGTTTCAATCAATCAGAAGCCCCATTTGCCAGCCCCGTGTGGAGTTCGGTGCTTCTGAACGGTTGGCAGAGAGAAAACAATCATGGAAATAGGTATAAAAACGATCAACTTAATCTAATCGCAGGGCATTTCCAATATCTAAATCCGGGACTGAAGCACATTCTTGCAATCCACAGAACGCAAGATCCACAAACACCGGGCAGGTTTTTGACCAATGAACTTGACCTCCCTTCTAGATCGGTGGCAAATCCCTATAACTTGGCTCTAATTGAGAGCTTAGTGGTTGCTATTAAATTCCTTTTCAGAAACAATGCTGCCGACAGGGTTCCCCTTACTGAGAACATTCTCGCTCTCTATCGGAAACTATCCAAATGGCTGGAAATGAAGGCAAACGCTTTATAAAA
>PVKU01000741.1:297646-375146 GCA_004027475.1 Anoura caudifer | reverse complement strand
TGATGCACATACCTGGGCTTCTGCTTTCTTTCTTTCTATTTTTTTTTTTTTTGAAAGTCCACTTCTCCAACAAGCCTAATCTGAATATTTCTGACCCTCATTTGTCCCCCAAGCCATTCCCTCATTTGCCTGCAGACACAGCCCTCCTCATCAGTCCCTTCTCATTTCCCGCTGACACTTGCTCCCGCCGCTCTTTGCGGCGCACACACGCACGCACACACACACACACAAAAAGGAAGAAAGAAAGAAAAAAAAATCTGTGCTGTGAACACAGTTTGACATTTCCTGACATTTCATGAACTAATTACACTACAAATAATTAAGCATGTTCACATCTGTAACAAACGAAGGCAAAGTGGTTGTCAGCGGGCGTGATTGATGACCTCCCCGAGATTTGATCTGATGAGATTCTCCCCACCCTGGGCAGCAGCCCGGTGCCATTGCGCTTGCAATCACGCTTTCAGCCCTTTTCATGAGATCACACCGACGAGATGCTTGAAGAAAAGGATGGGAAAATTAATGACTACAATGAAATATTTGCATTTTTCCAGGGCTGGAAAAAAAACAATGAACAAGAGATGTGACAACCTCAATTATCTGGTGGAGCTAAGAGCTCAGAGACAGCTCCTGCTGGAGAGAGAGCTGTTGGGAAGCCCGGGGGGTGTCAGGCTGGCTGGAAAAATGGCAGGTGACAAGGACAACATTTTTTTTTTTAAATGCTACACAGGCCCACAGAAGCTCAGCTAAAAAGACAAATTGCAGGAGCAATTTCTTATGGAGGGGGAAATTTGTCAGCATTTAAGCTGGTCCCTCCTCAGAGGTTGGACCGGGGTGTGAGAGTGAGCCGGGCAGCAGACAAAGGAAGGCAGACTGATATCTGCCAATCGGTGCTGCGGCCCACGGCCAGGTCGCCTTTGTTCAGTGTGGTGTGAGGGCTCCGGAGGAAGGCTGCGCTCCGTACAGAACCCCGCTCTCCCTGCCCGCTGGGATCTCATTTGGAAGGGACCCAGTCTGCTGGAGACCTGATTTGGCTTTTTCCAAAGCCAGCTCCAGCCAGTTTTCTGGGCAAATTTCCCTCCTGAAGTTGCCCAAACAAATGGATTTATCATCCAGGAGGATGACAGCCTAGAGGCTCCGTGAGCCAGAACGCAAGCACAAAATAAAATAAATACCGTCAGGGAGAGGAGATGACAAACTGTGTCTCTCTACGGAGGTCCTTGCCAGTGACACCCTGGCCACGGAAAATGGCAAAATGGAGTTCTTAAGGATTAATTTTTTAAGTGCCAAGCAAACTCCATGATAGGAAGTCTTCCCATAATTTTAATTTCACAATGTGTTAGTCTGTTGTTTTTAAATGGAATAAACAAGTCAATTTACAGTCCAATCCGCTATTTGAAATTTCAGCCGCTGCCATCCTGTCAAGTTACCAAGGACCGTTCAATGACATCTAGGGTACACGGGCCACACAGAGTGGCATGGGGCTGCTACTCTGTGAGCCGCCTACTATGTGCAAGGCTGCCACTCTGCGGGCCACCTACTATGTGCGAGGTACTGTCTGAGGTGATTTACATATATCACATCTGTTATCTTCACTGCGACCCTACCAGGTAGATGTTGTTATCCGCATCATACCGAGGAGGAAACTAAGGCTCAGAAAGGTCAAGCAACTTGCTAACAGTCACACAGCTATTGAATATTATGTGGCAGAGACAAAATTCAAACCCAGATCTACTTGGTCCCACTGTTGGGGAAACCTCTACTCCTTGTTCTTCAGGTCACCACCATGCAGATCCCGGGTGGGTCAGTCAAGTGCATTCATTACTCTGAGGGCTGGGACCCACGTCAAAAGGATGGATGACCCACTGCCCTCTGTCTCCCTCACTACGCTGCTCTCAATCCCCAGCCACTCTCGGAGGGAAATGAACCTCTTCTCCATTACAGGCCTCCACACGCATCCCATGTCCCGCCCCCAATCCATTAGTGAGGTGGAAGAAACCAGCCTGCCGGTTTGGGGGTTTCTGACTCCTCAGAATATCCCCAGCCCAGGGGGGCTCAAGGCAACAATCAGTTATGTCTTTTGAAACCTTAAAGGGATTTGAGCGTCCACGTTTCCGTTTTCTGTTTGAATTCTACAGGGAAGGTGAGTCGATGATCAGACAGAGTTTGCTGCTTCAAATAGGCGCTGACAGTGGGTTTTCTAGCTTCTTGCTCAAGGCAGTGCTGGCAAGCAGAGACCCAGGACAGCGGAGCGCGGCCTGGGCGCGGCAGGAGGGTTTGGAGGCTGGATTTCCATGTCGTTAAATGACTGGATCACAGTGAAGATTTAAAGCCTTCTCTGTGGCCTTTTTCCTCCTTTCGTCTCAAGACTCAAATGTTTATCCACAATCTTCCCCGGGTGAGGCTTTTCAAAACGCGCCACATGGTCGGTTGCACGGTAGACAATAAATCTGGGCGTCTTTGACCTTCCTTCCACAGCTTGACTTCAATATCTGCTAATTCCTTTTTATAAAACCAATTGCACCAATCATGTTTGCATTTAACCAACTGCGGCTTCAATTGTTTTTGTTCTCTTTCATAAGTTCCTTCCCCAGATTAAATGCTGCTGCACCCAATGAACTGCTCTTGGCCGAAGCGGGGAGGAGTGATTCGATTAGTATAGATTCTGGAATCGGGTAAGTACTGCATCAGTGTCCTCTCCAGAAGAGAGGGGCCATGTCACGGGATATTAAGAATGGCCATTTAATGTAAAAACTCAGATAATACATGAGTTAAACGGAGAAAATGAGAGAAAGCTTTTAAGCGTTCTCCCAAGACGGATCGCGGAATAACATTATGGCACACGGAAGGGGCGCTGACGGACGCCATCAGGAGCCCATTATGGAAGTGGGGTTGAAAATCATTACGGGCAAAAAGAATTCCAAGGCTGCAGCGAGCGAGCGAGCGGCAACGCATAATGAATTATCAATAGAGAAAGAACTGGCGATTCTGTTATATTACACTAGGAACCGAAAACTTCCGGCTACCTCCTTTTAATCCGCCGCGCTGATAAATGGCTTGAGGAGGGGCCCCCATTTCCGTCGTGAGCAATGGGAGTGGGGGCGGGGCATGAGGGTCACCAGAGAACATTTTAAAATGAAGTATTCTACGATGCAAAGATTCAACAAACACCCCTTACTCCATGATCCACTGAAGAGGCACCTATTGTGAGTGTCGCACACTGAATGCGAGGTGCTACACGGATCATCTCTAATTCCAATAAAACTGTATTTATAAAACCAGTGGCCAGGCCCCGGCCATTGGCTAATTTGATTTTTTTTTAATTGTGCATGAAAATATTTGTTTTGATCACTGAAGTTTTGGGTACCTCTTTGAACTTTGCTCCTGAGATGATTGTTTTCACAACTCGGGCTCACAGGCAGTAAACGGTGGAGTTGAGAGGCAAATCCAGCTTGTCTGCGTCCAACTCCCAGCCACCGTCTACCGTGTTGTGGGTGTGCGATCTTCCCTTCCCAGTATCACCACCCCAGCGACAGAGCTCTTCATCGAGTTCCGAAATGCCATTTGCCTCGTGCGCCAGCCCCGGGACAAAGGAGCCATCTGACTATTTCACTCTGAAAAGCTCTTTGGTATTTGCCAAGAGGAAATGGCCTAAGAACTAAAGTACCTGTTAGTGCTGGCACCTTGCAAAGCCCACCTGAAAAGGCACTCAGTCCTCCAACAATGAAAATGCTGTTATCATGAAGGTCTCTGGAGGGACAAATCCTGACAGTGACACTTGTCCCAGGGGGCAGCACTGGCTGGCCAGGGACACAAAGGGATGTGCTTTCCACTGTAGACCCTGCTATGCTTTTAAAAAAAAAATTAATTGGGGCATAATTGACATACAACATTGCATTACTTTCAGGTGTGCAACATAGATATTATATATGAATGATTTATTTATATTACGGAATGATCACCACAAGTCTAGCTAACATCCATCATCTCGCACCGTTATACTTTCTTTTCTTTGCTGTGATGAGAACTTCTAAGATCAGTTCTCTCAGCACTGTTGACTGCGGGCTCCATGCTGTTCATTCCATCGCCGGACTTACTTGTTTTATAACTGGAATTTTGTTCCTTTTGGCCCCCTTCACCTGTGTTACCACACCCCACGGCATGGCCACACTACATTTTATTTATCCGTTCATCTGCTGATGGACATTTGGGTTTTCTTCCCTCTTTTTGGCTACTGTGAATAATGCGGCTGTGAACATGCACATCCAAGTTTCTGGGTCATAATCACGGGGTCATACCGTAACTCTGTGTTTGGCAACTTTGAGGAACTACCAAACTATCTTCCAAAGCAGCTGCATCAATGTACTGTCCAAGTCGTGGTGACACCACATCCTTGCCAACACTTGCTACTATCCTTTTAACCAGGGTATGTTTTAAATTTACACAAATAACACACGGATACATTCTTATTGTAAAAAAAAAAAAAAGTCAGAGCAAAGTGTCACTCCACAGAGCTGGGGGGAAATTGACTCCGACCATCTTGCTCGCCCGCCTGCAGAGGGAACACGATTCTGTGTCTACTCTGCTGGTAACTCTCCTCATTTTCCTTCAGATTTATGCACAGATAAATATACCTCCTCTATTTTTGCATAAAGGTGATCATACTACACATCCTGTATGATGTTTTTTTTTTCTTTTCATACTATACATGTTGCTTTTTGATTTCTTTTTGCATTTTACACTGGACTTTGGAGATTGTCAAATATGTATGTAATAAGTATTCAGTCATCTAGGTTTTTCATAAATGTCCCTTTACTTCTCTCCCACAGCGTAGAGCCTAGATGTTCTGGACAGAGCCTGCCTAGCTCACTTTAGACTCAACAGGTTGCCATGCAACCCACATCCCCCTTCGTGCACCACTTCCTGCCCTGACCTGGGTACCATGTTCTTGAAGCTATAGAGTCAGTCCCACTGAGAACAAATCGTGACTCTGCCGCCTACATGTCCAGGGGGCCTTACTGAGTCTCTGTGTCTCAGTTTCCTCATTTGCAAAATGAAGGTAAAAACAACACTTACCTCCTAGAGCTGTTGCTAGGATTAAACAAGATACTGCAAATGGAGCATTCAGCCGTGTCCGACCCCAACAATGGCCCCCACTGCAAACCGCATCCCCGGTCTGGAGACACAGGCCCGCGGAGAAGCCAGGGTCTTTAGTATAATTCCCTCCGCTGTTAGGCTGTCTGGCCATGAAATCAGTTCCACGTGTCTTCCAAGGAGCTCCCGGCCCAGTGAATTAAGATCTAAGCCACACCCTTAAACCTTACTCTTTTGATTGAAATAAAATTGCAAAATGAGCGGTAATCACCATGGCGGATCATTAGCCATCGTATCCAAGCTGGGCCGTCACGAAAGGTATTGATACAGCCACAGAAACGAGCCCAGGTCCGGAGGCCACGCTCCTGCCAGCTGAGATCATGATCGAAACCGTCACCGCGGCGCTGGCGTCCCGCAGGTGCTGACCTGCGGCTACCACCAACGCTCCAGACACCAGGGAAGGCTGGGCTGGGAGCCTTCGCTGATGAGAAAAGTGGCCCGTTGGTTCTCCGCTGATACTTCTCGTCTCTGGGATTTAACCAGACCCACTTACTTTATTTCGGGCAGATCTGTATGTGAGTGGTGATTACTAGGCCCTATAAAAACAATCGCTACGTATTTGTTGAATTGTGGACAACCAATGGGACTTTTATTTACTCTTTATTTCCCAAAGCTCAGCACTGGGACCTTTGTAAACACTCTGGTGATATGTTTAAAGACTCTGGAACATTTAATGAGGCACTAGTTTGAAAATGGATGACAGTTCCACTTGGGAGGTTATGGATTTGCTGACTGTTCATGGGCAAGAAGTGGTTAACAAACATCAGCCATGATGATAGGGCTTAGTGGATAGGGCAGAAATGAGTGTCTCGGAACCTCGGTCTGCAGGGCACAACATAAAAGAGTCTGACTCCTCTACGCAAAGGAAGCCTGCATCCAGGAGAAGGAACACTGGGTGTGGGACCCAGCCTCCTGAGCTTGACCCCACACCACTTCTCTCCTGCGCCATCCCCAGGTCCTCTCCTTCTCTTTCTCCCAGCTCTCTTCTCTCACCCTGTCTGCTGCAGGGTGTGCAGAGCACTTGTCAGCTTGGTGATTCACCCAGCAGTGGGTTGGGGTGGGGAAGGGGGAGGGGGATCTGACTCAGGTCAACCTGAAGTGTCTCCTACTTTAGAATAAATAGTTTGAACACCCCAAGTCTCTTCATTTTGTTTGACCTCCTGATGGTTAAAACACCAGACTTCAAAAATATATGTATCTGTCAAAAGACTGGTATTGCAAATATATAAAGAACTCCTCCAACTCAAAATTAAACAGACAAACAACTCAATGGTTTTTAAGAGGGAAATATTTGAACAGATACTTTACAAAGGAAATGGGAATTTATGAATGCCCATAAACACTCACCAAATAAGCATTCAACATTGTTAGTCATCAGGAAAATGCAAATTAAAGCCACATGGAGCTACCACTATATACTAACCAGATTGGCTAAAACTAAAAAGACTGACAACATTAAGTGTTGGCAAGGACGAAGAACAACCAAACCTCTCAAACATTGTTGTTGGAAATGTAAAATATTATAATCACTTTGGAGAAAGTGAAGTCATTTTTTTTTTTACATAACTGAACATACAACAATCTTGTGGCCCAGCATCCTAGTCATGGGTATTTACTCAAAAGGAAAACAAAAATCTGTCCATCAAAAGACTTGAGCAAAAGACAAGAAGCCATTTGTCTATTATAAACCATCATGGCCAATTAATTCACAACCGTCCCAAATCTGGAAACAGCCTAGGTGTTAAGAAATAGGAGAACAGATAAACTAACTAGGATACAGTCATATCACGGAATTTGGCAACAGAGGGAACACATTCTTGGTACATGTAATAACATGGACACATCTCAAAAGCATTATGCTGAGTGGAAGCTGTACACTAAAGCTATCATTAATGTAGGAATCCATTTCTGAAAGTTCTAGAACAGGCTACATTAATTCGTGGTAGAAAAAAAATTGGAGGAGTTACGTGCGTCTGTGGGGTAGAGGCTGGAATTGACGGAAGAGCCAGGAGGAGCTTTAATGAGGGATGGCGATGCGTTCCATCTTGATGGGGGTGTGAGTTACAAACCTATGTGCATCTGTCAAAACTCGTGTGTTGGCATGCTTAAGATTTATGCATGTGATGAATGTAAACTTTTTCTTAAAAAAAAGTTGTGTACAAATATTAAATCCTAGTGAATGACCTGTAGGATGATGTATTTAGGATTCAAGTGTACGGATGTCTGCAACTTACTCTGAAAGGCACACACATAAAAGTAAACAGATTGGTGGGTGCATAAATGGTGGGTATGTGATAATGCAGCCGTGGCAAAATATTAATTGTAGAATCTAGGTGGCAGATGTATGGCTGTTTGCACATTGTTTCTTGAGGTCTTTTGTGCAGATGGATGAAAGAAATTCCTACAGGTTCTTGAGTGCAGTCCTACTGGGTTCAAGGCCAAGCTCCTTCTCTTACTTGCTGTGTGACCTTGGCAAGTCCCTTAACACATCCGGTCGTTGATTTTCTTGACAGCACCCACTTCCTAGGGTGGAGGTGAGCACTAAAGGAGACCAAGCTTATAAAAACACTGATTTTCTAATAAATGCCCAGTTTGTCTCTGATACTGTCTCTGATTTTAATTATTATTCATTTGTTTATTCTTTGTCTGATTTTCTGAGCATGAATTACTTAAGGACAGCTCTGCCCCTGTCATTCCAAAGTCCCCAAACCTACAAGACAAACTGGAGCCTCTGTTCAACTAGCATGGTGCTCAGCACACAGTAGGTATGCAGGAAGTGTGGGCAGAACAGAGTCTGTGGGCTTTCCCAGGTGTCTTTCCCAGGTGTGAGGGCCCTGGGTCTTTCTGGAAAAGGGATAGTCAAGACTATATTCTTTTGTGCTTTTCCTCTCTTGGGAGACTGGCACCCCACTCTTTGGGTTTCTGATTTGAACAGGGGCTGTCACCAAGGGTGATTTGCTGCCTGCCCCTCGTCCCTCACCCCTCCTCACCCCTCATCCACCTGGGGACACTTAGCCATTTCTGCAGACACGTTAGGTTGTCGTAACTCAGGAGGGATGGTTTGCTATTGGCATCTAGTGGGTAGGGGCCAGGGCGGCTGCTGAACATGCTACAGGGCTCAGAACTGCCCCCTCCCCAACAACGAAAGTGACCCTGTCCAGCACGCCAGTGGTGCTGCAGTGGAGAAACACAGACGGAGCAGAAGAACAGGGCAGAGTGGCCTCGCCGGCAGTGCTCGCTTGACAGCTGTTTCCGGAGCTTTCCACCACAGACCCCAGGCTCACCTGGGAAGCGGAAGCACAGACCCTCACTCTGTGGCAGCCGGGAGTCTGGCCAGGGCTGCCATGGGGTATCTCCTTCCCTCTCCCACCCTCTTCCTTCTTTGCACCCTCAAAACACAATGCTCCATTAGATGTTCAAAAACTCCATTTCCCTTCTCCTTTTTTTAAAAGCTGGAATGAGGATGCCTGAGAATGTCTCGTTGATTTATTTCATATGCCCATTGCCCTGAGGCTGGGGGGAGCCAGGGGCCGGGGGCAGCTGAGGACAGTGCACATGGCTATAAAAACTACAGCCACATTAAATGCAATCTAATGGCTCAAATCTGTCCCAGACCCACATTAGAGGAAGCGTGTCATAACCCTTCTGTCACAACATCCGATTTAAAAGGGGCCTCCAGAAATGGAGAGGGTGACCCGAGCCAGCCTGCCGCGCCGCCGCTTCCTGTGAGCTGTGTGTGGAAGACGCTGGAACGGCCTCTCCCATCCAAACCTCTGTCCCCAAGCCAAGCCACAGGGCCTGTGATGCCACCATCAGGTTCATTCCTTTGGGTTAAGCATGTTTTTCTTGAGTCAGTCTTTTTTGAAAGTATAAACATCCTCGAAAAATTGTCACTCATCAACACATTCCTGAGAATGTACTAAGTAGTGATGAAATGCAGTGACTTTAGGATCAGACGGAACCACAGTATGAGCCTGGGGTCCATCATTTAGAAGCTGCGTGATCTTGGATTAGTGAGTGAACCTCTCTGCGCCTCAGTTTCCTCATCTGTAAAATGGGGATGGTAAGGGTCCCCAATCCACATGACCAAATCTGATATAGCACTAAGCACAGTGCCAAACTCATAGGAAGCTCTCAAGTAGCATTATTAGCATGCTAATAACAGTAATGATAAGAATAATCTATGGTGGGAGATTTGGTCTGGTAGGGGGGTGGAGATTCCCTTGCAAACGACTCTAATGCAAAGTAGGAAGTTAACAGTGACCTTGACCATGGATTCAGAGGTGCAGTGTGAAGCCGAAAAGACCTGCTGGAGAAGGAACCTGCCTGTGAGCAGGGCCTTGAGGAGACATGGGGGACCTGCAGCTGGTGGGGCACCGTTTGCTAACCTGCCCTTAGTCTAAATCCTGGCCCAGAGCAGGAGGCACAATGAGGAACGATGGCGGGGAGGGGGGTGCTGCTCTGAACTGCTGGGACTCAGAATGAACCTGGGAGGCTGGCTGAGGGTCTGTTTGCAAAGGTCTGGAGCAACGGACTCCCATTAATTGGAGTTCCACAATCAGGAGTTCACATCCCTGCATAGCCACTTAGCTGTGTGACTTTGAGCAAATCTCTGCACCATTCTGGGCTTCAGCTACCTATTAGCTAAATAAAGATAATGCCTCCTAGCTCCTGGGATATTTGAGGATTAAATTAGTTTGTGCTTATCGAGCCCTGGACATGGGGTTGGGCGCAGAATGGATGTTCCCCAAAGTTCTCTTTGATATTTAATAATGAAATAGCCTCTTACTGCCATACATCGGTCCAATATGTCGTGCATTATCAGCATGCTAATCAAACAAGTGACCCCCACACATTTTCACACAGACACACACATGCACATGCACACATTCCTCTGCACCCACACAATCGCACATGTTCATAGTTACACACATGTACACACACACCTGCTATGTCCTGAGCTATTGAACAAATGCAAATCCCCTGGCCCCGCCCAGCCTCTCTGGGACACCTCACAGCGCTCTCCAGTTTCTTCTCACGAAGCGAGTCCTACACATCCCATGGCTGACACACTAGCTCCAGATGATGCTCCTCCCATCCCTGAAGCCAGGGGAGAAGCCCAGGATGTCTGGGTGTGGAGCAGCGGTAATGGGTTTCCTTAGCCCCTTGACAAGCTTTTGATCGATGGTGTTGGCTGCAAATGGACCCTCCTCTAATATCCTGCTGCCATGTGCACTGACACCCATGTCCCCGCCTCTCAGATGAGAGCCTGGGACACCCACTCCTCTCTCCACTCACCCCGGGACTCCAGACTCCAGAGGAGAAACCACCTTTTTTGCACTCAATTACAGCAAGCTGCCTGAGCCACGAATTCACTTTTGATGCCTTTGCCCACCAGATGCGCTGGCAAGGCGCCCCCTTGCCCTTGTCATAAATTAACTCCTCGGACAAGTTTTAAATGAATTATAAAAGTTGAAAATTAAATCTGGCTAAACGAGGGGCTTTTCTTGTTATTTTAATGAAGCAGGAGCCACCAGAGGCTCAGAGCAGAGCGGCGCCGACTTCTAGCCAAACTTCAGCGGCAGACTCTGCCAGCTGCGGGGCTGGAGGAGAGAGACGTTCTCAGCTCTCAACCTGACGGTGGATGGTGTCGCTAACTGTGATGGGCATGTGCGTTTTTAGTTCTTTGTTTTAAACTCTGTATTACGGAAAAAATTCTAACACACGCGGAAGTAGAGAGAATGGTCAGATGAACCCCTATGCAAAGTCACACAGCTTCAACAAGAAGCATATATTTTTGGGAATTTACCAGTATACCCTATCCACGGGAATCAACAATGCCTTCTTGCCAAGCATCTCTCTGTGGTTTCTCCCACCTCTGAATTTACGGTTTCAGGGGAAGGAAGAGATAGACAAAGAGACCGCTGATCAGCTTAGTGTCTCCACTTGGATTCTTTTGCGTGCATGGAGCGACACTGAGCACTACTGGGGGGAAGGGGAGGCTTTCAAACCTCCCTTTTCTATGTCAAGAGCTGGCTCCGGAAGTATGAATATAGAGCATAATATACATGGGACCCAGGTAGAACGGGGGTCGTGGTGGCAAACATGTTCCCACCCCACAGGCAGCATGAATGTCCCTTCAGCAGGGTCTTGGGGTTGACTCTGCATGGTCATGCGCAGCCTGGACCAGCAGGGTCCGAGGAGATCGCCAAAGTGGAGAGGCATGGGGCGGAGCTCTTGCTTGGCCAGAGCAGGCACAAGGTATGTTGAGGATGCCAAAATTCCCATGTGCCATACTAAGGGGACGGGGGGAAGCAGAGAACCAGGGGGCCTGGGGGACTGGGGGTTACAATGAGGCAGCCACAGACAGGGGACTTAGTAATTAGAGGCCGTGGCAGACTGAAGCCTGATGTCCCTCAGACCAGAAGGAATGGGTCACGCTACCAGACACCCATATGAGGTACTAGGACACCATGTGGTGGGCTCTAAGACCCCTCGGTGAGGCTCCAGGGAATGACCCATGGGTCATTAGCCCCTTGTTTTGGCTGTCACAGGGCCAGGTAAGCTTCCCCTGTGACCCAGGTGCCGTGATGGCAACGACAAGGAGATTACTGCCAGGAAACAGCTCAGACAGGAACTTGGAATAGATCTTGTATTTACCCACGAGAGATGATCTTAAACCAGATGACACCAAAATCAACGAGAACAGGAGCTGTAGGGAAAGATGAGGTCAGTTATAGGAAATATATCAAGTGGCATTTTTTTAACTTATCTGAGTTTGAGTGTGTAGCCTTGAATTATGCCACTGAAGGTCACGGAAGGGCAGAGGATCCCTGCAGCTCCTTAGCCTGAAACAAAGCCCGAGGCGCCTGTTTTCTGGTTTCCCCTTGACCTGAAGTAAAAATGGCGATTTAACAGAGATCTGCAGTGTCCTGGGTGGAGAAAGTGAGGTGGCTGTGGGTACCCCTCTTTTGTGGGTGCAGGAACCCTACGACACCACTGTTCTCAAAACGTGGGACTTGGAGTCCAAAGGGCCTTCTTCCGGTCATGGGGGACCTGCAGCCCCGGGGAAGGGGGATTGGTGGGATTTTCCTGCTTGCCCCTCCCTCCCCTCTCTGTCTTGTGTGAGGAATGTCAACAGGAAGAAACAGGGTGTCGGGGTGATGAGCAGGAGACAGCTCTCAAAGCAAGAAGAAAGATGGGGGGCAGGCTCTTTTACATTTGCTTCCTTCTTTTTAAAATTCTCATCCAAGGATGTCTGTTGATTTTAGAGAGAGAGGAAGGGGGAGAGAGACAGGCAGAAGGACAGAGGAACATTAATGCGAGAAACAGAGATTGGCTGCCTCCTGTACACACCCCAACACCCTAGAGTATGTGCCTTGACCAGGGATCGAACCCACGACCTTTAAAAGTATGGTATGATGCTCCAATGAACTGAGCTGCATGGCCAGGGCTAAACTCGATTCCTTTTAATGTAAATCAGTTCGAATGAGCAGCAGATTTGGGGTTCGAATCCAGAATGGCCGGTTTTAAAGGAGAAGGCAGTGTCAGATGTCTCTCTCCTTCACATGTGGGTGAGCTCATCCTCACTCAGAGGCCAGCAGCTGAGCATCCCTGCCACCAACCCGAGGTGCCCGGAGGACAGACTCCAGGGAGCTGTCACACCCAACGAGGGTTGTCTCAGAGGCCCTAATTAAACAGAGCTGCCTTGCGGGGCTGCCGGGCCATTGGGCCACTCAGCCCAAGAGACAGAGAGGGGTGGGAGGGCTGTTTCGATTCCTGCAAACACCCTGCAACCAGGCTTTCAAGATAATTAGGAAACAGGAGGACAATTCATCAATGGCCTGAGTCGGCACCCCAGCACCAGCCTGGCCCCTGTGACAGGGCAGTGTCTGGCCCTCCCTGTGTCTGTCCTTCCATTCCTGGACGGAGGGAAAGCAATGCTTCCCAAACTTGTTGACTGTGGCTCACCCAGTAAGAAATACGGCATTTTGCCATGTATAATGTGCACATTTTTGCCCAAATTTTTGAGGGAAAAATAAGGATGCACATTGTGTGTGGGTATAATGATTACATACCATGGGTGTAATAATCCTGTGTGTAATGTGCACAAAAACTTGGACACACAGTACACACAGCAAAATGCAGGTACATTTTACAGTGTGGTGTGGTGCACACACACAGCTGAAACAAAGGTTACACAATCATGACCTTCCTACGTGCAATGCACACTACGCTTTCTTTCCTATACTCTCCTATTCCATATTTTTTCAAGCCGGTCATGGCCTGTTAAATCGAATTTGCCACCCACTAATGGGCGGCAACTGAAAAATACTGCTCTGTAAGTAGCACCTGTTTGTCTTGATATTTCATTTCTACCCAGAGAGTTTCCAGATAGGCAATTGGTTTGGGATTTTACACTTTGGTTATTTTGAGCTTCTTATATCTGAGAGCCGAGACACACGGCTCTTTTGCAGGCCTATTGGATTGAGTTATTGCTATTATTACTGGTAGCAGGATTGCAGTTATGAAGAAGCCCATGATTTCTGGTGACAACGGCAGTCGGGAGACAAATACAATTTCTGGTCAGCTGAACGGCACTTGTGGAATGTCTAAAGAGCAAGTTCTTTTTCTGGGCTCATCCTCTGTCTTTCTGGAAACACAGCCATTACAGAAAACCCGACATACCCTAGTCAACTCAGATCAGAACAGGATATCGGGACACCTGAGTCCTAGGCTGGCTGTGTGACCTTGAGCAAGTCCTTAACCCACTGGTGCATGCCATTGGCCGTCCAGGTCAACGTTCATTTCCTACTCCCTCTTCTTTTCTGCCTCCTGTTGTGCACGTGGAAAGCCAGTTCCTCCCGTCCCCCGGCTTCCTCGCAACCAGAGCTGACCATGTGCCTCAGCTCCAACCAAGGACATGGAAGCAAACTCTGATGAGAAGATGGTGGTTTGAGAGAGCTTCCCGTTGTCCAATAACAGGGGCAGGATGTGGCTGGTGCTGAGCTTTCTCTCCATTCTTCCTGCTTTGAGTGGACATGGTTTGGGGAGCCTCGGAAACCTACTCACAACCACCGGGTGACGAACCTGAAGATGAAGGCCAGCCCAGCAGGGATGACAGAGAACAGAAATGGGACAAAGGTTTCTGGTGGCATCACTGAGCATAGAAACCTCAGCAACTGCCAGTCCCTGGATTCCTGGTTATTTGAGAAAAACAAATGTCGGTTTATTTATTTTCTTGAAACTGTTGGATTTCTGTTTCTGTAACTGGGAAGGTTAATACAGCCTCCCTGGCAGCGCCAAATGAGGACGGCGTCACTGGTCCAGCTTTCCCACGGGGGTGGCGTGAGGGTCGCAGTCAGGGTTTCCCCCCCTCAGCACCACTGACACGAGGGCAGCTGGTTCCGTGTTGGGGGGCTGTTCTCTGCGTGGAGGGGTGTTCCGCAGGACCCCTGACCGCTGCTCACCGGGTATCAGGAGCTGCCCTTCCCACGCCGTGGCAACCCAAAATGGCTTCAGGTGTTGCCAAATGCTCCCTGGAGGACAAACATCATGGTCACTGTATGGTGTTTCATTTTAGATTTTTTACAGCACACTTTTACATTCAGATTAAGATTTTCATCCTACATAAAGAAAAAAAGCAACCAAGTTTCCAAAAAAAATCGGAGAAAAAGAGAATCCAGTAAAGTGTCCAACTTGATTCGTGTCTCCGAGGACCATGAGTTCGTGGCTGAGGTGGCCAACAGGGACATTCCAGAAGGATATTTGGGATGGTGATTAAAAAGGGTGTTGAAGCAAGGCCTTCCTTGCTCCCTCCAGAGCTGCTGCGATAAAAGGGTCGGTCAAAGCTCTTTCCTTCAGCTACGCCCGCCCCTCCAGTCCTGGGAATGCCGAGGCCGGGCACACTGTTTGCAAATGCTTCATCTAGGCAATGGCCTGGAGACACAGGATTTTTCGTAGCAACATGTCAACCTTCGGTAACGGTTCTCTTTCTTTTGAAAATAAGCCTCCAGATGTCTCTGAGGATCCCCTCGGCCCCATTTCTCGGCCTGTGTGGCTGGGGAGGAGCCTTCCCCATCCTGAGAGCAGGGGAGAGGTGTGACCCAGGCAGAAGCCGATCAGCATGTAGCATCCTCTCGACCCTGGGTTCGGAGATGGGCACACGACCCAATCTGAGCCACACAGAGATCGCAGGGAGAAGGGCCGGCGTGGATGCAGGGATGCATAAGCTGGCTGGGTGCTGCACACCACTGCACAAGCTAAGGCATGGGCCTGCCTGAACAGCGAGCCGACAAGGAGCAGAGAAGAGAGAGACCACATCCTGTTCACATCCTCTGATGACAGATTCAGGCTGGAGCTGCTGCTGCCCAGGACTTCTTGGTTGCACGAGCCAATAAAAAAAAAAATTCTCATTGCTGCTTCAGGTACTTAAGAGGGGGGTTCTTGTCCTCACAAATAAAGCCTGGCCCCGCTGTTAACAGCCGGAATGACTTCACTGAAAGGGGGTCTCTCTTACAGAACAGCGTCCCAGGCAGAGCGGGACATACTGATGTGCTAGGGCGATATATTTCACCTGATAATAGGAAACCTAGCAACATACTTAAAATATAGGAGGAGGAGGAGGGGTAGGGAGCTAGGGGGAGGGGGAGGGGGAGGAAGCTCGAACCATAGAAACAAACACAAAGGAACTCAGCAGCCTGTATGCCTGTGGATCTCGCCCCTCCCTGCGGAACATATCAGAGAGATATGGGAAACTTGACCCCGAGGAGCCACTCTCTGGAGTCGGGCATTAATAAAGATGTCTTTGGGGGACCTGGAAACTCATAAAACAGGATCTGGCCGCGTCCCGAGGTGTCGGTGGCAGCTTGCCCAGAGCACTGTCAGGAGCCACTAAAGCCTCGGAAACTCCAGAAATACGGGTTCTGTCTCGTTCCCTCTCTCTCAAAGAGGAACATCGGATCCACATAAATACCGTCTACTGACATGTGTTGAGCTGTCTGGCAGAAGTTCCAGGCACCCCACCTGCCATATTTTTGTTACCATGACAAATAGAGAAACCACAGTGAACACAGGCCAAGCCGAGGGCGGCAGCTTCTCCAGCACCCAGCAGCCTCCCCCGCCTCCGACCCCCCTGCAGGTGTGCGCAGACCCCCGAGCATGGGGCTGGCCAGAGGGGCCTCCTGGACCATGGCTCCGGCCCCTTCTCAGACCCCGGGCTGCTTCCTGGAGTCTCCCACTTGGCCTTCACCAACTCCGTGACCCCACTGGGCCCTGAGGCTCCGGCGGGGTGTGTATCTCTCTTAAGCTGTCCCTAGTCTTGTGATTTTTGTCCAAGTCATTAAAAATTATATCACACAGACTGAGAGGCCCTCTGGGAAGTCAGCCTGAGAAGAAATGACTCCCTGCCCAAAGGGAACTTATTTGGGAGGAAAACAAACAAACAAACAAACAAACAAACAAAATCCCTCAGTCATGGCAACCAAGTGCCAGAACATTCTTCTTTCACACAGACTTGGTTTCTAACCTTGACCCGGAGACCCGTGCCGATGAACTGGCCTCTTGGAGCCTCCAGCTGAAAAAGGCTAATACCTCTTTTCCACCAAGACGTTGTAAGAACGGTGTGCCTAGCATAGAGAGACACGGTAGCTGCCATGGTTGCCACTATTGTCACTGCTGTAATGACAGGCGGGGAACAAAGTTCTGCCTTGGCCAACTCCACTGCCGGACGGAACTCAGAAGGCGGGCGCAGGGTCTTCTCCTGGTTTCTGCTTCCAGAGGGCAGCCAGCGCAAACTTGAACGTGGGTTAGCCCTGGTTTGAAACGGGCGAGACTTTCCAGCAAACAGTCTCCCCGAGACGACCAGGGGTGACATTCCTTTTTGGTTTCTCCCATCCTGCGTTACGCAGAGTACATGCCCACCTGGACTCGGCAATGGAACATTGTTGATGGGCTAGAAGGTACCTGTGCGAACCACTCAGTCTCCCGGCCAGGAGGGGCGGGGGGTGGCATTTGAGGGGGTCTCACAGTCCCCCGCATGCGGCGCACATCCCCCACCCCACCCTCCACAAGCTAATGCTGGGCCACGGATGCCACCGCAGCCCCATCCAGAGCTCTGCTTCCTAAAGAACCGGTCAGACACCAGTTTGACTTCATCAGGAAAGGCTATAGAAAGCAGATTAATGACATTTTGATGAACTTTTCAACTCAATTTGAAAAGCCATGCTACGTTAACCGCAGTCTCCAGTTCCCCTCCAGAAAACACTCGGGGGGAAGCGGGAGACCCCTCCGAAGTCCAGACGGCGCTTGTGGAGAGATGACCGTCCAAGCCACAGCCTCTCCACGGCTCCTCTCTGCACCGGTGGCCCCAGAGAGACACAGCCGCCCCAGACAAACTCAGCGGGCTCTTTCTTCAAGGGAACACGCGCCAGTGTGTTCAAATGGAAGCCGTGAGTCAGTAGCACTTGATTTGCACTTGTAAATACTTTACTTGCATTGTTCTTACTGTGGGAATCTTTCAAAGAAGATACTAAACTGAGTTGAAGTTTCCTTTAGCGGCAAAAGAAAAAGAAAAGCCTAACTAAATGTGGCCACATCAGGATAAAGGACCAAAGCAAATCCTTCCCCTAGGCATGCCTCAGTTTCCCCTCTTTTCAGGGCTCTACTGGTGAAACTGTTTAGTAGGAGGGTCTCTCCTGCTGTGGCAACAGGCACCATGGGACCGGCCGCCGTGAAGATCTAAAACTCGGGGCAGGTGCCTTCGCCGGCTTTGTTCACGACTGTGATGCCGTCAAGCAGGGAGGGATGTGAATTGCTCTCTATTTTAAAACGTTCCGTTTAAAGGGCAGATTTTGTTCTTTAGAGAAACAATAAAAGAATCATCGGGGTCTGTTTCTTGTTACTTTCTCATTTTGGCCCCAGACGGAATGGTAAACAGCGTTTTTCACGACCTCCATGGCTTCGTGTGACTGGTCTGGGAAAGCTAATTCTGCTTCCCTTTTGGCACGGGGGCCTGCCCAGACTCGGGGCTGTGGGCTGCTGCGTTTGGGTGGTGATGTCAACCCCAGCGCCACCCGTGTCTCGGGGCACATAGGGGCTTCTTCAGAGTCACCTAGAGCTGTCACCCCATAGCCCCCAGCCTGAAGCGGGCTGCAGCGGACGCAGGCAGGACCGCGGGGGGCGGTGCACTGCTATTTTAACCCTGAAGGGTTTTCTAAGTGCGTGTTTCTTTCCCAACAGTTTCAAGGAAAACCAGTTTCACTAAACTTTCACCAACAAATATTTCCCTGAACTACACCCAATGCATTCCTTCCTCCACGCCTTTGTGCCCAGAAACACACGGTCCCCTACACATCCCTTGCCAAAGCGGAGGTTGGGGCCAGGTCACACGGAGCAGAGGCAAGTGAAGCAGCCTGTAGGTAAGACAGGGAGTAGCTGTCACCCGAAACCCCCCAATCCAGAAGGTCCTGGACATTGCAAGTTTGCTGCAAATCACTCATGGCAAAACCTGGCCTGATGGCATCCTCTCTGGCAGCAAACCCCTGCTGAAGATGAGAAGCTACTTAAGGCCTTCACTTATGTTACATAATGTGAATATTCATACATTTTACTGCGGAAAGATTAGCGGATTCATTGGGAGGAAGGGAAGACCACAAGGGAGAGTATAAGGTGATGGAGTACACGCACTCTGTTACCTCTCTGAAATCTGAAAGCTTCTGAATTTGGAAATGCCTCTGACCCCTAAAATTCTGGATGAAGACTCGCAGGCCTGAGCAATAGGGAGGGGTGGGGCCTTCGGAAAAGCGAAGTGGGTGCCTAGACAGAGAGCCCACCCTGCAGTAGCCACAGGCCACGTGTTGCCAGAACTTTCAAATTTTCAAAAGAATCTGGAAGTGCAGATACTGATGTGCTTTCTGTCCCCATTTTTAAGACACTGTGCAGACCAAACAAAACTCGTATTTGCAGCTTCTTTGTTGGAATCATTCATTCAAATGCTGCCACCACCAATGTGTTCCTGGAGTCCCTGTGTGTCATGGACCACACTGTGTCTACCGCAAACTCCTGTGTTGAAGCCCTAATCCTCAACGTGACTGTATTTGGAGGAGCGGCCTCAGGAGGTTAAATGAGGTCGTAGGGTAGGATGCTAATCTGACTGGTGTCCGTATAAGAAGAGGACATGACCTCAGAGATCTCCCTCTGCATTTACACAGAGGAAAGGTCATGTGAGAGGCTCTCACCAGAAACCACCCCTGCCTGCACCTCGACCTTGAACTTCCAGCCTCCAGAACTCTGAGAAAAGAAACCTGCTGTCTCAGCCAACCGAAATGTGATATTGCGTTAGAGCGGCCAAGGCCGACTGGCACACACCGTTCAACGTGAACGTCCCCTGCCCCGTCCCGTACTTCCACCAGCACCTTACTTCACTCCACCGTGATGTTTTCCTCCTTCGCACGGCCCTACCCGTGGCTAGGGGGCTCTCCACAGAAAGCCCTGAGCGCAGTGCGTGGGCCGAGGTATGACGTCGGCAATGAGTGTCTGCCACTGTCATCGTTCATTGTCATCACTGTCGCTGTCATCATTACACTATTCCGGAGAGCACAGGCACGACTCAGCAGTTCGTTGTTTGATTCTTTGGTAACAAACCTTCACATCCTGCATCAAAGCTGGGGGGTGTCTGTCGCCTGAGGGTGTCTGGGAAGCATCCACCCGCATCCAGGACCTGGGCGAGTTCCTGGCCTCTGGGTCCTTCAGTCCCCTTAACGGTGAGTCATCGCGTTTCTTCTCTGCCTCCCCCTCCCACCATCATCCCCCACACCACACATGCTACCTGTGCACACACACACACACACACACAAATACACAAACACAAAGATGCACCTATCACACACACCAAACTCACTCACACACACAAATACACAAACACAAGGCAATAATGTGATGAGTCAAGTAGTCTCATGGAAAAAAGTGGGGAAGAAGCTGCAAGGAAAGAAATGAAACTAACACTGACTTTGGTGAGGGGAAGGTGAGTTAGGGTAAGCTGGCCAGGGCAGGTGAGGGGAACGTAGCCACCGTACCGCCAGGGTGGCTGGGAACATCTTGACTGGCGAGGCACAGAGTGGACAAGGGTTGACCCAGAGTTCTTGGGTTCGAGTCTCAGCTCCCTTGACCTTGGACAAACTACTGAACCGACCTGGGCCTCAGTGTCCTCAGCGATAAAATGGAAACTCTGAGCCGACTTTCTTCACGATGTGGGCGTGAGAAACAGATGAGTCAATGCTCAGTAAATAAAAAACGCACAAATGCATCAAGCCCAGCAAACCCACGCTGCTCCGCTGGGAAATGCCGGCTGTCACTGTTGGCGCCGCTGCCGCCACGCGGTCGGGCCCTTCTCGCTGAGCACCGGGACCGACTTTCAGTTTGTTACATCCTGTCTCAGCATACTTAACTTCTGCGTGGCCAAGGGGTTTGGCTCCAGATGCCGTTATGGTGCTATGATAGAAAGACGTATTACTGTCTAGATATATATTCTCCTTTAAAGTACCTTTATAGGTACAAATTGATCATGTAACCAGGTCAAGGAGCAAAGAACACTTACAGAGGCCAACTGGCCAAGTCTCCTTATGCTGGTGAGACCGCCCAGCTCAGAGAGGCATGGGGGTGAGGGGAGAGGGAGGGAGCAGTGATTCTTTCGGCAAAAAAACAAAAACCCATATATTTGTAAGCCTTCATGGGCAATTCCTACTTCCCAGTGCGATTAGATGAGGTGCCTGCTGCACATTTTCTCCGCAGACGGCTCAATGACTCCTAAGCACCTCGGCAACTCATTCAACTTCTTTCCTCATTTTGATCATCTGTAAAATGGGGATGGTAATAATAGTGCAGCAGCTACTTCGTAGCTGTTTGGGGATATTAAACAAGCGCAGAACCCAAAACTCCTGACCGGGTTTGGTGGCCCAGAAATGTCAGCTGGCTTTCTGTCACCTTGCCCGGGGTCAGGTGGGGGCCGCGCAGACTCAGTTTACTCTGGGAGCTTTGGAAGCTCAACAACTGGTTCTGAGAGCTGAGTCAGCCTGACCGGGGAGTAATCTGGAGAATCGGTTATTCTCATTTTTTTTTTTAATTCGCCTTTACTGCCCTTTGCCAACCTTCCCCACACCATTGAAAACCAGCCGGGTGATTATCTCAGGATAAAAGCTTTTATCATGAAAAGTTTTGTTTGAGAAAGCTCGAACTGTGCTTCTCACTGCCGGCTTTCCTGCACGCCGGGGCTCTGTCCACAGTCCTACAAAGGCCAAGATTATCTCTCTCTGTTAAGGGTTTAAAACCCTACAAGCCGGCCATGCAAGTGACCAGTATCAGATTATGATAACAAGATCATGTCCAGTTATAAAAACAAGTGTCCAAACTTTTCTCATGTCACTTTCTCCCCGGGTCCCTTCGGAGAGGCAGGCTCAGCTCATTTTGAAGGCAGTGCTTTGAACTGAATTCATGGGGTATTTGCATAAGAAGATTTGAGGCTGAAGAATGGTGGCTATTGCATCTGCCCATTAATATGCCTGCTAATTCAGCACATTGTAAGCCTATTGACGGCCCACAAAGGGCTCAAATTCAAGGACAGTTATCCTATGGCCATTGTGAGCGCTTCAATGCAAGGAATATGTTCACTCGAGGAATACAGTTGTTACAATTAGATATTTTTCATGAAACATTATAAAGAACTAATGACCACCAGAAGCACAATACCGCCACAAACCACCAAGAAACGTCCCGAATTCCGCTCCCTCCGGCTCCCGCCTCAGCTCGCCCCGCACTCGTTTTCCCAGATGCAGGCGGCTGTGATGGATGGAGTTCTCCAAATGCGAACGCACATTTATCTTGCTCCCTAAATTTAAATAAAAAGCCAAATGAAATAAACAGATCCCGGCAGAAGAGGAGAAACCCACATCGCAGGCATAAATACTGGTTAATTTAATCCCGTTTATGAAAAACGCCACGCTGTCACCTCCGAGGGATGCGCAGGGCCGTATTTTAGAGCCAAGATGAATTATCGGAGGGGAGCAAGCGTCTCCCTTCCGAGAGGTGGAGGAAGGGTGTTTATGCAGATCTAGGAAAATTCAAAACAGGCGGAAAAACGGGGCTGGCGGTGGCAGTGCAAGGGGCGGCGGCCGGGGGCACTGACTGGCATTTCAGTAACAAAGTTGCCTCTCTCAGGCAGGTACTTGTTAAAGCGCCCGGTTGGGAAGGCAGGAGGTGTAGCTGGGCTGGGGAGTCTGGCAGGAACTTTCTAAAAAAGTGGGGGTTTCCAGCGGGGTGTTTGTGAGGGGGCGGCACCCCGGGGGAGCCTGGGATTGGGCACATTGTCCGCGCATTGTGCTCGCTCCCTCTCGGCCGGCCATTGTCCCAGGGGCCCCTCCGGCCCCTGGCCCGAGCACCGGTTGTATTTTTCCCACTTTACATCCCTCAGAAAAGACATCAAAGCCCAGGGAGATGTGCTTTTTGCTTTGTCTGGTGTCTGATTCTCAACATGTGGCTTCCCGGGCCAAACTTCGGCACCTTTTAACCTATTCTGTTCAGCTTAGGCCTGAGCTGTATTTGAGCATTAGGGAAACTATAGTAACCGATAATCTGCCTGCGGCTGAAAAGAAACTATGTATCTTGTCACACAAGAGCTGTCGGTCGATCACCGTCCTAGACGAGACCCTTTAGGGGCTCCTGGCTTTCTTTCCCGGCCCGGCTCAGCCTGCGCTGTTGAAAAGGCGGTCGGACCCTTTGCCTTTCTGGCACTGAGGACCCGTGTTCATGTCCATTTATATTTTAACAAATAAGGCATTGTCCCTTGCAACATATCAGCATTTGATTATCTATTACAAATGTTTTCATCAAGTTAGGAATGAGGCCTCCTAACAAAAGGGAGGGAAAAAATCCTTTGGTGCTGCCCAGGGGTGGGGCAGAAACTGGGATTTTTTTTTTTTTTTTTTTTTTTTTTTAGTGGGATTTTGGGTTCTTTGGCACATCAGGTCGAACCTGTTGCTTCACCCGAAGAAAGAAAAATTGCCAGAGAACCCCAAAGCAAGAGAGTTGAAGATGCAATTACACGAACCAATCTGGGCTGAGCAGGGCAGGGAGGGGTATCTGCTGAGAGTGTAAACCCCAGAACCTCACTCCAAGGGCTCGGCTCCCACCTCCACCTCTTATGAGCTGTGCAGCCCTGAACAAGTGTCTCACAGTCTCTGAACTTCGTGTTCCCTCCTCTTAAAATGGGGATATCGACAGGCCCGACGTGGAAGGCATTTGCTGAGCTGATCTCTGTGTAGCACAGGGCCTGCATGCAGCAGGCACCCTGAAAGGGCTGGCTGCAGGAGTGGTTTGCACAGAAAATACGGCACCAGGGGCAAAGGCGGGACGGCAGTGGGCAACTCTGCGCGCAGGTTCCCAGTGGATAAATTATAGCAGTAACTGCTATTATTACAGGACCATACCTTTAGTGATAGGCCATCCTGTTAAAGAAATACAGACAGAGCCCTGGCCAGGTGGCTACGTTGGTTGGAGTATCATACCGTACACCAAAAGGTTGCAGGTTTGACCCCCAGGTGGGGCATTACGGGAGGGAACCCATCAATGTCTCTCTCCTTCTCTCTCTTTTTCTCTCCTTCTCTGTCTTCCCTTCCTCTCTCTCGCTCTTCCCTTCTTCTCTCCCTCAAATCAATAAACATATCCTCAGGTGAGGATTTAAGAAAATACAGAAATACAGACTATTTCTTTAACGCACGTGAAATAAACATGAGATAAAATAGAAACCAATGAGAATAAAGAATACTTGTCGGAATAACTAACACAATGCAGAAATGCAGAGCACAGAAACAAAGTGGCCAGAGCCACCAGAGCCTCACGCTCCTGAGCAGGCACGGGGTTGGGGTGTGGCACATCAGGCGTGGGACTGAGGGAGGCGCCAGCTCTCAGGTCAGCCCCGGGCAGACTCTGCGCCCTGGGCGCCTGGCCTGGCTCCTGGTCCCGGCCCTGCTCCCAGCAGCACCGCCCGTGAGGAGCGGGACCCGCTGACTTGCAGAGTTTCTCACCGTGCACACCAACTTCTCATCGTTTTCGGCAACATGGGCTCTCACCATGCACTTACGCCCAGTAGACTTCAGACACCTTTCCATGCTGAAGAGATTAGCCCTGCCTGACTCTTGCGTCGTTTTCTTCCTTAAACAAATATAATAAAACGAAAGTCCACTTCTTTTGACTGTCTTGCAATTACGGAATAAATGACTGGCAACCCTGCAAGATTTCGTAAAAATACTTCTGTGGAACTAGTAACAGCTCACATTTTATTGGATGTTGATTTTGAGCCTGTGCTGAGCCTCACTCTGTAAGGACACATTTAATCTTTATAACAGCCCTACGAGGCTCGTAGGTATCAGTGTCACCCCCATCTCACAGAAAAGGAAACCGAGGCAAGAGCAAATTTAAGTAACTTGTCTGAGTCCCGAATCTGTGGTGTGAGAGTCCAGATGGGAACTCATGCCCCTGGACACGTGTTGCCGAGGCAAACACGCACACATGCAGGCACATGCATGCACGTCTTACAAAAACAGCATCCTGTCCTGTGTACTGCTTTGCAACGTCTTGCTCCAACCTAACCTCGCACCCCAGACACCTTCCCTGGATGGTTGTGAAGTGGTCCATTGCATGAAACACAAATGCCTTTAGGCTGTTTCCAGTGTTTTGCTCCTTCTGGAAAACTCGTTGCCTGGAAGGGCTAAACACCTGCCATATGAGAAGTAGATGTTTACGATGCTCTTTTCAGAGGGAAGCCACTGAGGCTCAGAGAGTCCGTAGGACTGGCCCAAGGTCAGGAGTGAGTCAGCAGCAGGCAAAGCTGACGGGTAGAAGCAAACCTCGGAAGCATTCCTGGCTCCCCAGGGAGGGCTGGGAGAAATCCCCAAGCTGGAGCACCCCCTCCCTGAGCCAGTTAAGAAGGCAGGGCTTAGGGCTGGGGCATGACACTTAACAAGCACCCCCTTTCTGGTGTTTCCATAGGCAGACCCCAGACTGGATGGACAGCTACATGTATTTCAGCCACCTGTGCACACAAGGTACAAACCTAGCCATCCCTGAGCTCTGGGCAGGCAGCCCAGCCCCTTCTCCCCAGCCCCACTGAGCAGATAGAGACCAGGGCTGCGACAGCCTCCAGAGTGGGACCCGGATGTGCACAGTCTCGAGCCTGTGCCTTCATAATCCCAAACCTAAGCAGCCTGATGAACCTCTCTTAGCAGCTTTCTGCTAGTTGAGTATCTTGCTGCCTGAGGGAGGGGAAGACAGCAGGCTCTTTCCAGCCTCTTCTTACCCCCTCATCCTGCTCTCCCTACCTCAGTCTTTAATTAAAGGCAGAATCTCATCGTCTCTGAGACCCTAGAAATCACCCAGTCCACTCATTGTGTTACAGTTGGGGAAGCTGAGGCCCAGAGAGGGTGAGTAACTTGTCCAAGGTCACAGAGCATAGAAGGAGCCAAACTGGGAGAAGAAAAAAACTGGGTCCCTCTTGCCACATAAAACTGTGTCCACCCAATTATGTGTTTAACTGGCAGCATCCACTGCCTACCAGGCACTGCGCTAAGCCTCCAGTATACAGCCAGGTGAGCTGTGGAATTCACCTCCAAAAGTTTTTAAGAGTCTCACTGAGGAGATGGAGAGAGAAAACTCTAATTGGGTGGTGTGTTAGTCAGCTTGGGCTGTCATGCCACAGTACCAGGTGGGGCACTTAAATGAGAAGTCCAAGGTCAAGTTGCTGACAGTTGCGTTTCTGGTGATGGCTCTCTTCCTGGTCTATAGGTGGCCACCTTCTTACTGTGTCCGCACATGGACTTTTCTCCACGTACGAGCATGGAAAAAGATCTCTCCCTCCCGGCCCTCCACCATAAGGCTCTCAATTCAAAAGGATCTGCACCCTATCATTATGACTTTATTTAACCTTAATTGTCTCCTGAAAATCCTGTCTCCAAATACAATCACATTGCAGATTGAGCTTCAACATATAAACTGGAGGTGAGGTGGGGGGGGTCACAACTGAGTTGATAGCAGCTAGTAATAAATTCAGGTTCCCCTCCCATCTGAAAATAGAATGTCCCTATGAAACCTTTCGTATACGGAAATGGCGTAAAGTGAAGAAGCAGTTACCATTAATTTATCTGCCTTCATTTCATTCACCACCATTGAAAACCAAACTTTCGAAAAGAGATGCCTGTAGAGTAGTAGTAGTAATAATAATAATGGTAATAATAATAATAATAATAATGATAATAAACAGCTTGCATGAATGGAGCACTTCCCGGGTACCAGGCATGGCACCAAGCACTTTCTGCCAATCTGTCCTTTAACCCTCATGGCAGGCAGCTACGATCACCCCTGTTTTACAGATGAGTTAACTGAGGCCCCGAGAGAGGTCAAGGGTCTTGCGTAAGGACACCCAGAGCGACCCCAGCTCCAGGGGGAGCTTGGGAAAAGCTTCAGGGGGAAGGCGATATCTGAGAGAGATTCTGGGAACCTGGGAGCCAGTGTGTTGGCCCAGGCTCCCTCCCACTGCATCAAAGGATGCGTTTATTTCCCTAACCTGCATTTTCCTTTAAAGAAATTTCTAACCACGGCCAGGCTGGGGGACATGGTGCGCTTGCTACAAAGTCGCTGGGCTCTGAACTGAAGTTGGCCGGCGCTCAGCGCTTTCCCGGTGACCTAACACCGCCTGGCAACTGGCCGCCTTCTGCTTTTGACAGCTTGGCATATTTGGTCATTTACTGGGTGCATGTGAAGATCAAATGGGTTAAGATTCTTCTCTTTAAGCAGCAGGGAAAAGGACATCAAAAAGGTGTACATTTCATTTCCCCAGTTTTGATTAAGTCAAGCATGAAATGAAATGTAATACCCTCAAGTGGCCGGGTTTACACCATTGATGTCGTTACTTCTGCTTCAGGAGGTCCAATCAGCCCTGGGCCAGGGGAACAAGCTAACAGAGTTCTAGGGTGGCCAGATGGACGGGGTTTACCGCGGTTGAAAAGGCAGCTTAGTGCTCGCCTCTTCAAGCCAACTGTGTGAAATCCTGGTGTGGCCCCTTCCCCTGTGGCTGGCCCTCCCACCTCCCCTGCCTCCCTCCTTCAGCCTGTTTCTGGAAGGATCCTGCCCGCAATCCCGGGGGCTGCGATGGGCAAAGGGGGACACGCCCCGGAGTGTCTGCTGGGGCAGGGTGCAGTGTCCCCAAAGCGAATCAGCATTTGAGGGAAGAAGAGTGCACCCCTGGGCAGCTGTCTCCAGAACTTGTTAGTAAAATGGTCCCTGGTTGGGAAGCCCGGGGCAGCCCTGTGCGCCAGGTAGGGTTCCAGGCCCTGAAGAGGTGAACCCAGCCACCTGGCTCTGTGTGCTCTAGAAAACTCCTGTGAGGCTGGCTTGGAAGCATCAAGGACAAAGGCGAAGGAGACTCCGGGACTCACCAGCAGAAATGAACCGTGGGTCAGTATCAGGCAAACGTTTGCAGGTCAAAGCCGTTTTATCCATCAGCCACAGGCCCACTTTTGAAGAGCTCATGGAAGTGGTTTCCTGTCTGAAAACAAAGTTGGAACATCGGCTTCAAGATGGAAAAAGAAAAACCGTCAGCTCCAACTGTTGCAACATTTAATGAGCTGTCCAGCGAGGCAGGACCGTGCAGACCCACTGACAGTGAGCCCACCCCACAGTCACTAGACAACGAGCAAATTGGAAGAAAACAAAGTGGACTGGAAGCATTTTTAGAATATTTGAAACATTTTTGAGTTCTCACAGGAGCAGAACTCAAAAATGTTTCAAGTATTCTAAAAATGCTTCCAGAAGGTATTTTTGGCATGCAGAGGAGTCTATGTAATGTGAAAAGTGGAAGCCCCTTAGGTATCGGGCAGGATGGGATAGGGAGGATACTCCAAATTCAAAGTGTGGGAGCCTGGTGGGATTCGAAAACAGCCCCAAGCTGAGATTTTCAGTCTCCGGTCTGAAAGCAAGTGTAGTCCTCGTCAGACTGCAAAAGACCCGCTTTCCAGAGGTGCCTTCCGGAAGGTTCTCCTCCAGGCTCCGCTGAAAGCTGCAGGCTCTCAGCAGTTGGAGGGAGCACCAGGGCTTTGGGAAGAACTTAACGGAACCCGTCATGCCGCCAACAATCCTCGGCGGTTGGATTGCATTAAGTAGATACTGTGGAAACACAAAAAGCTAAACAGCTCGACATCACCCTCATTTGGCATGTGCCCCCTCTCCCCCCAGGCTGGGACCATTTTATGGGCTTCCCCATTGTTCCTGGGCTCCCCAGGTTAGCTTTAAATTGCAAATGATACCCTTAAAGGAAAAGAACTGTGGTTTTTCCCTGCTTCCCCTCCTCCTCCTCCTCCTCCTCCTCCTCTGCTTCTCCTCCTCCTCCTCCTCCCCCCCTCTTTCCCCCACCCCGCTGCCACTGCCTTCTCTCTCTCACAGAATGGCCCTCACAGAAAGAAAACCATTTTCGGCCATACGGAAATGAAAGACGCTGCTACCCCGGTCCGGACTGTAGCAAATGAAATACATCATGGGCCCGGGGGCTGAAAGCCCGACTCGGAGGCTCTATCCCGGAGCTGTGGAATGCGGTCCACAGGAGGACACAAACAACGCCAACTCCTACGAATTAATAGGCCAGGCTTGACACATCTCCCTTTGTCTGAGGCCCAACAGGCAGGCATCGGGTGTGGGAGGAGAAGGTGAAGGGAGGGGAGACTCTTCTTTGATTAAAAAAAAAATATCCAATAATCTAACTGAATAGGAGGGAGCGTGTTTGACAACCCTCTTGAAGATGGGCCTTCGGAATCGATGGCGAGCCGGCAGCCACTGCTGGAAGTCTCATCAGTTGCTCTGGTCAAAATGCTTTTTAGAGGGGAAAAAAAAGGTCTCCATAGAATTGTTTGCAAACTGCAAAGTGCTTCAGCGACTGACATGAAAATGCTGGAAGCTGGAAACCTATTCCCAGGCAGAGGTCTTCTCCGTCACCTTGGAGGGTGAATAATTGTGCCTTTTGCATACGCCTTGTCATCAGCAGCAGGAATGAGGGGGCCCCAAGGACCGCCCCAGCAGCGCTGGTGTCGAACCAGCGGAGTAAATTAAAACACGGATTAGAGCCACGTGACTGGGGATGACAAGCAGGGCGGGGGCGGCCGCCGATGGAGCCGTGCTGCCCATATGGTCCTCCGGCAGCCCACGCAGTGCAGCCCCCAGCCTGCTCCAGCTGCCCGGCCGAAGGGGGCCTTCAGGAGGCCTAGAGCCATTTGCTGGAACTGGGAAAATTCGTTTCCCTGCTTCGCAAGTTTCAGAGAAATACCGTCAGCTGCTACCAGGTACTTGAAGGGTTCAGTGATGAGTTGTCCCCAGTCCCACCTGGTACTCAGTGGAATGGGGGGCTGGTGTTCGGCGGGGCTCTGTGATGAGCAGGCTCACCCTTGTTAAGGGAGAAGAGACTTTTGGGGCTATTGAAAGCAGGTGAAAGGTGGCACCCCATCCAATCTGGTTGCCACGATCACGGGTGAGTTTGCCAGGGCTGCCTTGGTAACAGCTCTTAGTAGCGCTTGTGAATAGTTAAGCATCTCCCGAGTTCTACAAGTTGCAGCTTTCTTTTCAGGACCTGTGTGAATGGTTTGGGCAGACAGTACCCTGTCAAGGAGCCCAGGAGGGACCAACTAGGTCTGTACTCTAGTCCGCATCCTGTTTACCAAGCCTTTGTCCTGGTGAAGAGGACTGTCCCCCATTTTCCGCAAACAGTCCCTGTGGCTAGCGGTGGCCCTGATGGACCACAGCCTGGGTACAGCTCCGATCACCATCACCCCTTTTTCACTGACGAGCAAACTGAGGCTCAGACAAGTGCGACCATCTGCCTGCAGTCACAGAGAACAGAAGGAAAGGGCTAGGACTCCCACGTGGGTCTCCGAGGGCACAGCTCACCTCGTTCAGCACCGCGTGGGAAGGAGAGGGCCGGGTGGGGAGAGCCGGGAAGCCACCCTTTGCCACCTGGAAGCTTTGCCAGCACAGAAACTCAAAAGGACACAGCCATGTTTCCTGGAATGGGGACAGACTGAGGGAGGAGGAAGGCTGGGGACAGGCAGGGGTGGAAAATGCCACAGGTGGGCAAAGCAGGCTGACCTCTGCCAGGGCAGTGAGTGGAGGGTCCCTTCCCCACCCCAGGGAGAGCTCTGCACAGCCTGTGCCAGAACCCTGCAGCTTTAGAGCGCATGTGTATGCGGACGCACGCACACACACCTGTGCACACCGCATGCAACTCGTGACTCTTCTGCAACAGGCCATAGACAGCACACTTGCCTGCCCTCCTGCCGAGTAGGAATTGTCACCCTCAGTGACAAAGGGTCCCCTCAGAGTGGCCTTGACCCTTTCACAGCTCCTGTTCAACTCATTCCATGAAGTCAGTTTTGTACTCTAGTATCTTTCAGGGAGAAAATTCCGCAAACCCGATCTCTTCCTACACGTCAAAGGGAGAGAAACTCATGCGTGCATGAGCCCCAACACTGAAGAGTCACAAATTCCGTCTCATTGATGTGACTCCTTCACGACCTTCACATTCGGCAAGACAAGGAAATTCCTTGTGAGCACTTTGCTCCAAAGGGGGTGAAGATGGTGAAGGTGGCAAATGGAAGCTTCATCGTTAAAACACTCAGACGTCAGAGTCTGGGAGGAAGAGTCCGCTCTCTTGCCATTGGTGTCGGACAGGGTTCCATGGTGTTTAAAGAGGGACCTCTGACGTCCGTGCTCACCTGCGGTGTCTCGCTCAAACCATCCAGCCCCTCCCCCATCGCGGCGAGTGACACGTCTGTCCTCCCTGTCGCTCAGGCCTAATGCTATAGAGCTACCTTTGCCTCTTTTCTCCCTTCGCAGCCGCTCCATCAGCAAATTGTAGAAGTCCTACCTGCAAAATGTAGCCAACCCCGCTGGTACTGGTCCAAGCCACCGTCGTCGTCTGGATGGTCGGACCATCCTTCTAACAGCTTCCTGGTCTCCACCTGCTTCTACGTCACAGGGTTCTGCTCAGAACCCTGCGATGGCTTCTCATGGGACTCAGCCTGAAAGCCGAAGTCCTCCTCGTGACCTACAAGACCCCTCACCGTCTGTTCCCAGGCCCCTCTGCTCTTTCCTCTTTCATCACTCGCTGGCTCCTAGATCACTAAACCCCAGCCGCGTGGACTCCACAAAGTGGCTCCCACCCACCAAGCACGCCGTCCCCCCAACCCAGGGCCGCTCCCCCAGACGGTTCACAGCACCATTTCCTGTCTTCAGGGCTCTTTCAGATGCCACCCCATCGGAGAGCTGTCCCTGACCCCACTGAGTGAAATAGCCATGCCAGCCTTATAGTTGTGTCGTTTCTATTCCCCACCCTGCTTGGTTTCTCTTCTTAGCACTAAAATTTTGTCTGTTTTACCTGCAACTGTATCCTAAAACTTAAATCAGTGCATGGTACAGAGAACATACCTGGGAACTATAAGTGGAATGAATGAATGAATGAATGAATGGGTGAATGAAGGAACAGACACATGACTTTCTAACCCAGAGTGGAATGCAAAAATAGCTCTCTCCATGTATAAGCATGGCCCTGATCCCCCCACCCCTTTATCCCTCCCTCCCTCCCTCCTTCCTTCCAAAGAGACATCTCAGGTGCATGTAAGGTACCCCATAGACATTGGATGAGAGAGAAATGGTAATAAGCATTTTACATTGAAGTCAAAGTGCTTTATACTTTTGAAAACCTCCCTCACTTGTTTCATCTCTTTCTGGAGGGGCAGAAGAAGGAAATGCACAGAGAGGTTAATGACTTGCCTGGGGATGCCCAGCAAATTAGTGGAGCTAGGAGAGGGCTAGAGTTGGGGTGCGGGGGGTACGTGCACGTGTGTGTGAGTGTGTGCATGCGTGTGTGTGTGTTCTCGGCAGCAGGAGGCCTATGTGTACCTTGATGAGCAGGAACCCCTGAAGCTAAAGACCTGGAGCACCTGACCTTCCTCCTGCCCCTCACAACCCTGGGTCTGCCCTGCAGAGCTGGGATTCGGATGCTGAGTGCCTTGGAAGACGGGAGAGTGGGGTCCCTGAATGTTTCTGGAAGCCCTTTCACTCTGGGCTGGGGGAGAGAAAAGCAGGCCTCCACCGAGCAGGAGGTCTCATGGATCTGCCCTGGCAGAGCCCCAGGCACATAGCAATGAGTCAAGAAAGGTTTACTGTTATTGCTCTTACTTTGTTGTTTTTATTCCCTGGTGCTTGGTTTCCACAAACGTCAGTTACAAATGGTGGCAAAAAAATGAAACTTGGTATCTAAATGAAACAATGCAGCAATTTATTGAATACAATCATTGTTCACTAAAAAAAATCCAAACTTGTTAAAACTCATGTAACTTTAAAAAACATGGTTTAGGTGTGTAACTCAGCAGACTGAGTGCCAGCCTGAGAACCAAAGTGTTGCTGGTTCAATTCCCAGTCAGGGCACATGCCTGGGCTGCGGGCCAGGCCCCCAGTAGGGGAGGCATGAGAGGCAACCACACATCAACGTTTCTCTCCCTCTCTTCCTCCTTTCCCCTCTCCAAAAACAAACAAATAAATAAATAAGCAAACTCTTTTAAGAAAAACATTGTTTAGCCCTGGCTGGTATAGCTCAGTGGATTGAGCGCAGGCTGTGAACAAAAGGGTCACCGGTTTGGTTCCCAGTCAAGGCACATGCCTGGGTTGCAAGCCAGGTCCCCAGTAGGGGACACATGAGAGGCAACCACACATTGATGCTTCTCTCCCTCTCTTTCTCCTTCCCCTCCCTCTCTCTAAAAATAAATAAATAGACTCTTTAAAAAGGGAAAACAGAAAAACATCCTTTAAACTAAAAGAGCCTTCACAACCAAATGCAGTTCTGATCCTGCACCTGGTCTTGTACCGCAGACGGGGGAGATCCTGGGGGAGACGCTGAAAAGAACATTATTGGGTCAGCCGACCACGTTGAGACACAGATGACAACTTGGACAAAAGTTACCGTATCGAGGTTAATTTTACTGACGTCGATGCTGTGCTGTGGCTATGTAAGAGAACCTTCCTGTTCTTAGGTATCACCCGTGGGAACACAGGAGGGGCGAGGGGTATGTAACTTGAGGTATCTGACTCACCCTCCCGTGGGTGGAAGAAGAAAATGCGGCTTGTGTGCGGGGAGGTGTGCGTGGCATGCGTGAATGGTACAGGGATGAGACAGAGTGTGAACAGTGGTTGAATCTAGGGAAAGGGGGTTCTTCATGCTATTTTTTAACTTTGGGGACTTCTCTGTGAATGTGTAATCATTTCCAAATATAAAAAAAAGACACCGCTCGTTGTTCAGGATTACGATCTTCATGAGAACTTAAAGACAAGGGCAGGGAACACAACCAAACTGGAAGGAAAATAGCAGGTGTATTTACCAACCTTAAAGCCAACACATGAAGAAGATAAAGTCTGGCCTGTAAATGAAGAAGGTGTTTTTTGTTTGTTTGTTTGTTTGTTTGTTTGTTTGTTTTGCTGGTTTGCTTTGTTCGCTAGTGGTGGCAGCTTTATTGTTCTTGGTGTTGGGAGCGTTTGCAAGGCCCTCAACACTCTGAAAAATTACATTTCATCCTGAAGCGCCAGGAACCTTTGGAAGATGATTAAATGCAGCCTGCTTGATAACTCTGGATGCTTCTAGGCAAGGGAGCTTCTTTGAAGTAGTTCTGCACTTCAGAGGTTCACATGTTAATTGTATGCAAAGAGATGAACACTTAGGCAAACTTCAATGTGAGGAGATTTGCATAAAGGATTAGGACGACCCACTGGCCCTCCAAAACATTCTTCCCTCTGAAAACGGGTGTGCTGGCTTTCAGATCCCCCAAATTTCTTTGTGTTTGCATTGAAGGCTGACTTAATCCTGCTTTCTTCATTGGCACCTTCTTGCTAAACCTCCCAGGCCTGTGTTTTGAGAGCCCGGGACCCTCCTGCTCCCCAGTCGAGGGGAGTTTTCCCTTCATTAATTTCTCTAAGAAGATTACTGAGTGCTTGTTTGTTGTTGTTGAAGCAACTAATTTCCCTAAAGCTCTTTGTTTTTACAACTGGTTTACACTTTAATGCCCTTGATTGAATTTCAACAGCAAGGGATCGACTTGACCAACCGGTGCTCTTCGGAAAGAAAACACCAAGTGAGAGCTTGGTGCAAAACTATGTGAACCGCGGGCCTGCTTTGAAAATATATATTCAGCCATGTAGACAGTTTTCAAAGCCGTGTGCCCCAATTAGCATATCATTCAGGTCCTTGTTTCCTTCCTAAAGTCAAGGTGACCTTCAGTGAGACGGAATTTCTGCAAATTGCTCAGGGTTGGGAAAGGTAACATCCCCTGAGGTCTTGTCAATGCAAAAGGATTTTAAGAATTTGGCTTTTCTTTCTTTCTTTCTTTCTTTCTTTCTTTCTTTCTTTCTTTCTTTCTTTCTTTCTTGTCTGAGGATGGTACAGAATGGTGGATGGTTTCTAAGAACTTCAACATATACAAACAATGTTTTGGTTGTATATTTTCAAAACAACCAGTGTTTTGAAAGTGATAAAAAAATGTTAGTGTGATCTTCATTGGAAATTCACTTTTACCAGGATAATGGTGTGGAAGCTGAGGGGTGACCCCCTTCACACCGAGTCACAGCCATTGAAACCTTGGTGCCGGTTCATTGCCATAATTGGTCTGTTGGATTAGCATGAGCAGCGGGTGTTTTGACAAGGGGGTGCCTCTATCTGCTTGGAGATGCCATTGCTGTCCAGCACCCCAAGAACACCAGCTTGACTATTGAGAGCTGAGCTTGGCCTCAAGTGTCTGGGGAGTTTCCCCTGCCTTCAGCATCTTGAAGATTGACCCTTGAACTTTTGAAGCCTAAACTGCTATTGATATGCTGTAGTTTGTCAGAAGAAAGGAGCTGGGGGAAGGGCCAGCAGAGGGCCGGCTGCTGGGCCCTGTGGGCTCAGCATGGCATCTACCTGGGGGTCGGTGAGGCTTCCCAAGCTGAGAGGCCTTGCTCCTGGGAGGCTCATCTGAAGGCTGAGTCTGGGGGACCCCGTGCTGTTCTGTTGAAGAACTGTTAGCCCCGCACGTGGTGGCCCAGTTGTAAATCCCGGGAACAATGTCCGAGTTGTTGACGCCTACCGTGTACCGTGTACTGAGCAATCTGCACGGAGCATCAGCATCCGCCATTGGGAGAGACTGTAAATGAGGAATTCGAACCATGCAGTCCAAAGATCCAGCATCCAGCCCCTCCGTGGGGAAGACTGGCAGGAAATATCGAAACCAGAGAAGCCAATAAAACAAAACACCCAGTTTTGTGTCCCGTTAACCTCAAGATTTAATTGCAGGACTCAGCTGGGAAAGGCCTGTCGTGAAGTGTTGTGAACCCGCCGTTCCACTTTGGGATGGATTTTGGACCAGAATCCGTGTGAACACACAGGATATGTACACAGCAGAAGATTGTTTTCAAACCATTGCAATAAAAGGAATCCGGCATTCCAAAGGTGAGATAGCATAGATTCCACATGGATGATGTTAGACTTACCAGAAAATATTCCAAAAGAGCGGGAAGGGGCCTTCAGAATTCCAGACGGCCAAAATGTAAACGAAACTCAGAGCAGCATCTCAGGTCTCCACCAAGCAGAGCCCGTGAACACATAAATTTAACCCAGTACCTAATTCTAGGGCCTGGAGAATAATCACCTCAACCAGTGTGACATCTGCATGAGGTGATTTCATTAATCAAAGAATCGAGAACGTCTAGTTTAGGGACTTCTTGTTTCTTTGGATGGGAGAGAAATCACACACCCAGATTTTTTTTTATTGTGTTTTAAATTATTATTATTTTTTTTAAAAGAAATCCACCATTGTAATTTGGGTTCTACTGTGACTTGGCTGAAGGTTCATAGCTGAACACTAACCTTTGGTGCACTTCACGGGGTTTGAGGGAAGAAAACTCACTCAATCTTTCAAACACCACACCGGCACCCAGCTATTGATCTGATACCTACCCAGGCGTGTCGCCTTCTTGTCCGAGTGTTTTAATAATCTGATTTTAAAACAGGATTCTTCTTAGAGGATATCTGAGTTTCACACTCATGCTTCCGGTAACCTGGGGCTAATATAATTAGGGGGTAAGCTGCCCCACGCCTGGTTTCATGAGGAAGTGGGTGGGGAGGGAGCATCATTACCTGGCAATTACTACAGCTTTGAAAGAGGCTCTGTGTACTGGAGCTGCAATGAATAGTTAAAAGAAGTGTCACCCCCTCCCCACCCCGTCCACTTTAATTTAGATCTCCGCGCATTTTACGATGTGTTTGCAGAGGGGTGTGTCAGCCAGGAGCAGAGTTGTGCGTGAGAGAACCAGAAATCCCTTCCTGGGGCAACGGAAGACACTTGCAACGGGAATCCTACTGCTGTTGTTATTCAGGAATGAATTAGCGAGTTCTGAGAGGCTTCGGCCACAGACGGCAGCAGCCACGTTTGCGTGGGTCCAGCCCCATCTCCCCTCCCCCCGTCAGCGCCCCGCCTCTCAGCGGTTCCCCGCCCGTCTATCTGGGCCTGCACCGCAATCCGGCTCCTTCTCACATCACCGTGGTTATCAACCTGAGCAAACGCGATGTGAAAAGCGATCGCTGCCTCAGCCGTGCCTGACATCACATCCTGAACCCGAATACGCAAACAGGCAGGGCGCAGCTTCAGGGTCAAGCTCCAAAGTCATTTTTACGACCCAGGAAGTCATTTTCGAGGGCAGTGATGACAAAGGCTGAACACAGGCCCTGGATAAATACTTGTGGGAATGTTGCGTGACGCAGCCTCGGGGTCACCGTCTGCCCAGGGCACCCCCGCCCAGACACCGACTGCTGGCAGGCACATGCACCCCTCCCCCCCCCAAGGAAGAAAGTAAGATGACTAACATGTTGCCTGGACAGCTCTAACATTGTGCTTAAGAGAGTGAGCTGGCCCTGCCTATCTGGGCGGTTAATGAGGTTGGAACGCCTTTGGGCTGTCCTGATATGTTATTAAAAGCGAATAGAGGGACAAAATTCTTAAACTTGGCTACAGACTAACAACATCTTTGAAAAGAATCTTTATCGAGGAAAAAAGTTGAATTAATGATAATAGTGATCATAAAACTTTAACATTTATCTTATGCCCAGACCACACCCCTGACCCAGTAGATCAGAAGCCCTGGGGGGTCGAACGTGAGCATCAGAGTTTTTTTAAAACTCCCCAGCTGGTCAGCATGCAGCCAGGCTGGGGAACCCACCTGGGGGCTTAAGGGAAATTTTGAAATAGGATGCTGGAGGGAACATTTTTATTTTATAACTTCAAGGTTTAATGGCTAGGCGGTAGTTCTCCAGAAACAAACACAGTCATAATAATCAGTTAAAGACGTCGGAATGTAACAGCCTAATTACACGGATGCTGTGGGGAAGCTGACACGTTTGCTCAGGAGCTGCCTGCTTCCCGGGCCGGGGTGCTTGTGTTTCTCATTACGGGAGCCCTCCCCCTCTTCGGTCTACAGAACTCACTGGCGAGGGGGGCTGCCCTTTATCTCCTATTTAAAACACAAGCAATGACTGAAATTCATTTTCAATTTATTTTCCAATCATATGAAAGGAAGAGAGAGAACGATTATTCTATTGAATCTTCTGCCGGCTGGTAAAAGGCTGGGAAGGCTTGCTCAGGATGCGCCGCCGCCGAGAGCTCCCCGAGACGGTCCACGGGGAGCAGAGTTAATCGAATAAACTAATCTTGGCTGTGGAGATTAACTCAGGGGCTGCAGGACACGGGCGGAGGCAGAATGCAAATAGCGGAGTCCAGGTGCTGGAGGCAGTGCCGAACCCCGCTCAGGGGCCCCAAAGCTGGGCCCCCTTGGCCCCAGTCCTAAATTTGGGAAGTGTGATCGACAGGCAGCAAAGCTCCTGTGCTGAGAAGCAGGGAAGCTTCCAGGTGGGTGTGCGAGGCTTTCTCAGCTGTTCAAGGGGCAGGGCTGCTGCCCTGCGAGGCCAGACCAGCCCCAGCCCCAGCCGCAGCCCCAGTCCCAGCCCCAGCCACAGGGAGCCTGGGCTGTGTGAGTGCTGCAGGTAACTAGTCCCTGGAGGAGAAGATTTGGTTCCAAGAGGCTCCTGACAGTGGGCACGCTGCCTGACTCAAACGGCCTTTGATTCCCTCTGGCTGCGTGGGGGTGGGAGGACAGTTGTCTGAACACAGCTCCCAGCCTTCCTGTGATCCAGGAGAAAGCCTCAGCCCCGAGGGTGGGAGGGGGTGAGTCACCGGGGCCCAGAGGAGCGGGGCTACCTGGAGCCACGTTGCTGTCCCAGGGACTGCGGTCTCCCTGTTCTGGGGGAGCGGTCTGAATGCTGGTCCCCTGGGACCTGCCTCCTCCTGCAGCTCCCGCAGCCGCAGGGGCGGGGCTGCAAGCCCCTTGTCCTGAGAGCAAAGGCAGTGGGAAATAACAGCAAGGTCCCTCGAGGGGCTGCTTTGGCCCTCTGTGATTTGACAGCTCCCTTCCCCCGCCCTCCCCACCAGTGCTGAGCCAGCCAGGGCTTTCATTCCCCACCTGAAATTAGGGTGAGGGTGAGTGCCTAGCATCTCTGCAAGGGACCACGTGCCCCACCTCCTGAGAGGAGCACCAGCTGGGTCTGGGCACCTCATCTCTCAGCCCCAACACCTTCAGGGGCCCTGTGGGGGGTGCCATTCCGATTTCACTCTTGGCCTCCTCAGATTGACTCTCCACCAGCAGAGAGATCTTGTCACAGGATCCAGGGACGTTACACGCCTTTCTCACTTAGCTTGTAGGCTTACACCCGATGGCTTTAACAATGCCCTGCGCCGGGGTCAGTAGAGCAGGGTGGTGAGCAGGGGTGCTGTGAGCACGCCAGGCAGGCTGGCTTTCGATCCTGGCTTTGCCGCTGACTAGCTGTGGGACACCGGGCAGGCGGTCTCATGAGACCCTCTCGAGGTGTGGTCTGTCGCAGAATGGGAAGAAGACCACACGGGCTTGTGCAGGGGCTGAAATGGGGCGCCGCAGGCTGAGAAGAGTCCCTGGCGCTCGGAACACTCCCTACCACTATTATTCCCTTGAATCTTCTCCAACCACCCTCTTGTGCATGAACTTTCTGATCTCTTCCAACGTGCCCCCTCCTACCCCAGGGTCTTTGCACATGCTGTTTCCTCCTCCGTGCCTCGCCCCTTCCCTCAGCAGAGATGGGACCCTGGAGCCCTCTTGGCTTCCCCATCATCAGCCCCGACCGCTGTTAAAAAGAGGACAGATTCTTTCCTGCGTGCAAAAGGAGAACCACTCCCCCACTCACTGCTGCACCCCAAAGCCACCATCTATCTACTTAACTAAACCTGGACCCCAGTGCGTGGCAGGCTGCCAGCAGGTGCTGTCTGGAGCTGCATCTGGGGAGTCAGGGCTCTTCCTCGCCTCCCAGGGAGCAGGGCTGGGACTCGAACCCCAGCTTCTCTACAGCAGGAGCCCCTGTCTGCAAACACCCCTCTGTAGTGGAGCTCATGCTAGTGCCTGGTCCTGCAGGAAGGGCCTGCCCCTCGCCACCGAGCTAGAAGGCTCCATGTTAAATGCAAGAATTTGACCTTGAACTACAGATACTCTCAGTTGCAGTGTTCCAAGGGAAAAATAAAACCCCCAAATGACTTCAAATTTGCACTGCAGCCCCTCTTGCAAGTCCCAGTGCCAATGGCCCCTCTTCCAGGAAACGGTCCCTGGACGCCCCCCAACCCTCCCCACCCCACTTTCCCCATTCTGACCTGGAATATAAACCCCCACCACTCTGAGCCCCCATGGTAGGGACCACTTGGATTCCAGCTGGCACCTCCCCTTTCTGATCTCTGGGTGTCGGGTACGTGACGGGGGTGGGGTGTTTCGTGCATGTCTCAGGACCAAATCAGGTAGCAAGAGCCCATCTTCATAACAAGCTGCCAAGTTCGCAGGCACATCCATCACAGCCACGGATTCAGATGTATGACAGGGACCTATATTTCTCTATCATGGAACTAAATTTCCTTCTCTATCCCAGATTCCACCCAAGAGCAGAAAACCTGATTTTGTGAACAGAGATAAGCCCAGTTCCGAATCCAACCCCCCTTACTCTCCTTTGGGTAAAGAATTCAGGCAAATACAGAGGCGCCCCTTTCTGCTCTTCTCCTCTTCTTGCCAAGATTGATTTATGTTCTGGGAGCCAGGGGGGCTTGCTAATCCTCCAGGCATCCAGGAGGGGCCTCTGGTCCATCCTTATCAGTAGCTGTCCATGCTGGGTTCTGCCATTGGCCATGGGTCACTGTAGCCAAGCCTGGCAGCGCCCATGGACATGAACTTGTCTTACCCTGGCACACACACACACACAGATGGCTGCCATTTAAATGATGCTGGAGATTCTGCCCTCTTGAAGAATATGGGTATCAGAAAGGATGTAGGATTCTGGTTTTATTCAGTAGCTCTTTTCCATATGTCTTTCCAAGAATATGAACATTTATCCATCTATTATCTATCTATCTAAAACTTGGCCTCTAAACACAAAGCAACTGCCTCATTTGACAGTCACCCCAAGTGCCTGGCGATCTTTTCCAACACCCTTAGTCCATTTGGAAACGTCTCTGAGCTTCCTCTCTATTGTTACTTACCCTCTCGAGCGTGCAGTAAGGCTCGTTCCCACCACTCTCTCTTACAGCTCGTGTTGCTATGAGTGTGTCAGACCCTGTGCTGAGCACAGAGAGTCACTGGATTCTCAACAGCTCTATGAGGGATGTCCAGTCATCATCCCCCCGTTTTACAGATGAGGAAACTGAGGGTCATTGAGGGAGGTCAGGTATTATATCCAAGGTCCACAGTTGGCCTTGCAGAAATTAATTGTTCCTTCTCAACAGGGAAGGGCACGCTGGCAGCCGAAACATAACATGCCCAAAGCCCAGCCAGGTGAGGCTCCCAAAGCAGCAGTTTGCACCAAATGGTTCTTTGAGGGGTGCCCTCAGCCCCTGACAAACTCACATTAAAAACCTGGGGTCCTTTGTGGTTTTGCTTGTCTCTCCTTTGGTCACCAGTCTCCATCCCCTTTCCACGCTGCCCAGCTGGCTGCTCGGAGGCCTGACTGGTTGACATGGGATCCCCAGGCCTAGGGACAGTTGCGGTTACTATACCCAGCCTGTGCACCCGGTCTCTCCTGCTTGGGCATGGCACCCTCGCCACTCCCAGCCTGTGTGTGGCTGTCCCATCAATCCTCCCAAGGGTGAGAGCCAGTCTCCTTTGCTCGGCCCCTTGATGGCTCTTCACTGACCACATAAGAAACGCCATGTCCTTCCTTCCCGTATGGCCCTTCCCTGCTGTCCATCCCGAACCTACTTTCCGAGCCTCGCCGCTCATTCCGTTCCAGCTCAAACCCACCTCTGTTCAAAGCTGTGTCTCAAAAGAGGCACCAAACTTCCCCTTCTACTGTCTTGGCCAAGCTGTTCCTTCTGCCTGGCAGTTTTGCCCTGCCTATCCCTCCCTCCTAAGAAAGAACCCCCATAATCCTCCAATGCCTCCTCCAGGCAGCTTTCCCGAATCTCCCCTCCTGAGCCTCCATGGGCGATTGTTCTCTGTGGCACAGAAACTGGGACTGCCTTTTCCTCGTGGGGTGGCCCCGCAGTCTTCTCTGAATCCGTGGACCCTACGTCTCAGTCGGCTCGGGCCGCTCTGCCCACGTTCCACAGCCTGGGTGTCTTAACAGTCAATGGCTATTTCTCACGGTTCTGGAGGCCGGACGTCCGAGATCGGGGTGCCAATATGGTTGAGCTCTTGGTGAGGGGTTCTCCATCTGGTTTGCAGATGGACTCCACTTTTATGACCTAATTACCTCCCAAAGGCCCTCACCTCCAAAGGCCATCCCGCTGGGGATCAGGGCTTCAGCGCTGAATTCTGACACAGGTGTCCAGTCCACAGCCCCATCTGTGGGACGGTGTGTTCCTGGGCTGGCTGTTACATGTTGTATTCCATTGATTTGCACGCCTGTCCTCAGGACAGGGGCTCACTGCTGGCCTTACTGTAGGGTTGTAGCGGGTTTCACCGTCAGGTGGGGCGAGACCTCCAACCTCGTTTTTCTTTTTCAAGACTGTTTGGCTATGCAGGGGCTTTGCGATCCCGTACGGATTGGAGGGTTGGCTTTTTCATTTCCATTTTTTAAAAAAAGGCTGTTGGTATTTCGAGAAGGATCACATTGAATCTACAGATTGTTTTAAGTAATACTGACATCATGGCAATGTTATATCTTTCCATCCACCAATGAGGGCTGTCTTTCCATTTACTTAGATCTTTTTTCATTTCTTTCAACAATTTTTGTAGTTTTCGTTATACAAGTTCTCCACCTCCATGGTTACATTTATCCCCAAGCCTTGAATTCTTTCACACACAAATGCGAATGGAGTTGCTTGCCTAACGGCATTAGTATTTTTTAAAGCTTTCCAAATGATGCTCCTGTACCGTTGGGGTTGAAAACCACTGTCTGAGCAAAGCTTCCCCAGGAGGCCGTGTCTCTCTCACTTCCCTGGCCGGTCCCTCACCCTGAGTCACTGCTCGGTAACTCATTTCTGACGCGCCTGCGCATTGCTTCCTCCTTGGAAAATGCGTTATGGAACTTGCTGGTCTCAGTGTGCTGCACCTGCATCCTGATGCCCTTGATGCCCTTGACTCTGTCTCTCCCGTTTCCATATCCCCCAGTCAGTTCCCACAGGAAGAGCTGGGTCGTCTTTGACGCTTCTGCACAACTAGGCTTGTATAGACAGGGACCTGATCTCAGCTATAGGGCATCTCCCACCAAGAGGGCACTGGAGGCCCCCTCCCCCCACCACCCATGGGAAGCAACGATACTTGATTTCTAGCAAACAGTGCTGGCTGGGAAGCGGCCCCTGGGTCCCAGTAGTAGCAGACACACCCACAGAGTGGAGCCAAATGGACGATGGGTCCGCTGGAGAGAGGAGGCGTCTGCTCTGGTCGAGGAGACCCGCGCAGTCACCTCACGATGACTATACACCTGTCCCCTGCCGTCGCCTCATCATGCCCGCCTTCCTTAACATTTATTACGGGCACTCATTAATGCTGGTGCCCCCCATTGTCCTGCCCCAACCCCCACCCAGCCCCAGCCCCAGACGCTCACTCGGAGACAAGTAGCCTTCTGCTGCGGGGCTTCTGGTCAGGAATTCACAACGAGGAGGACTCCAAGTTCACCAGCCTCGTTGGCAGTGCTCTTTGAGAAACCCAACAGATGGGCTCTAATTGCAGGCCTGTTGTGGGGACATTGTTAACAAACACACGAGTAGCAGTATACAGGGCTTTTTGGAACGGAATGCGACTTGGCAGCTGGGGACGGCGGTCTAATTACCAACATCTGAGTTTCTTGTTTAATGAAGGGGAATGTGGAAAACGGCCGTGCGAGAAGCAGCCGGCCTGGAGAAAGATGCCAGGGCGGCGACGGCACGCTCTTGGTGGCCAGGTGCCGCCGTGTCACCCAGGGGCCGCCCTCCCATCTCCCTGGAATCCAGACATTGCTTTTTGGAGAGAGGATGGGCTTCTTGGGATCTTAGATATCGGCCACAGACTGTCAGAGAGCAGCGCAGTTGGGGGCACATCGGTCCGTCAGATATATTGTGGTTTTCTTTGTAAATCGTCAAGTTGAGACTCCAGGAAAATATGTCAGGTTTAACCTGTGACTTCCTGCGTCCCCTTGCACGATGCTATTTAACCTTGACATACACATGCCCAAGGTCCACAGTCCATCCAGCTGGTTGTAGTACTTACTCAGCCTCATATGGACTTGCTCCGTCCAAGTACTGCTTTAAGCATCTTCTCTGATTAGCTCATTTAATCCTTTTTTTAAAACAATCATTTTTACATTTTCTTTATTGTTTTCTGGCTGTAATGAGGTATGATTTAAAAGTAAAAACCGTACTTATTTGGGCTGTACAATGTGATCTTTAAAGGTGTACAATGCGGTGATTTAATGCAACAATTAAGTTAATTAACACAACTTTGTGTGGGCAGGGGTGGACCTTAGGATCAGCTTCTCTTAGCAACCTCAAGCACACAGGACAGTGCTATTAAATAAAATAAAAATGCTGCTGACTAGCTCTCCAGAAGTCATTCATCTTGTGCCTGAAAGTTTGTATCCTTTGACCAATATCTCCCCATTTCCCTCATTCCTCATTTCATCTTTTAAATAATCCTCAGAGATAGAGACCAGTATTATTCCCAGTATGCAGATGAGAAAACTGAGGCACAGGGAGGTTAGATAACCTGTTGGGGGAAGTTGGCCGTGGGTGAGGTTCCGGCCTCAGGTTCCGGCTTCAGGCTGGCTTGTCTGATGTTAAAAACTGGCTCTCGGGGAGGAGCTTGCTGAGTCCTAGGCCCTGTGCTTGGCAGACTTGACCTCAGTTAGTGAACCCTCACAATGACTTTGAGGTGGATACTACCACTATCTCTGAGCCTTGGTGGTGACTTGCTCCCTGCATGGAGCCGGTGCCATGCGGAGCAGAGATTCGAACTCAGGGTGCCTTCTGTGAGCTCCTCTAGGAGCAGGAGTCCTGACACAGAGGTCCACTGCCAGGGTCCTGTTCTTGTGTGTTAGGTCCTTGACCACCTGGTCACAGTGTCCATTCAGGAGGGTCCATGAACAAACGGCTCTTAGGTTTCAAGACCAGGGAAAAGCGAATCATCTTTGTGGGATCAGATTGTTTTTACTGGGTGGACACCGTGAAGCTCGTAAAAAGCAACTTCTCCAACCAGGTGCAGGTTCCCCGAGAGCCACAGGCAGGTATGCACGAAGCTTCTAAGGGTCTCCCTCTTGGAGTTGATACAGAGCTGTACAGGCAGGCCCTGATCCACTGTGACTGCTGTCCTTCTGAGGACAGGAGACCCGGACAAAGACACACGCAGAGGGAAGACCGCGTGAGGACGAGGGGAGCAGGTGGCCACCTGCAGGTCAAGCAGGGAGGCCGCAGAGGGAACCACCCCTGCCCACACCTTGCTCTCGGACTTCCGGCCTCCGGGCTGCACAATAATACGTTTTTGTTGTTGAAGCCACCTGGTCCGTGGCCCTTTGTTACGGAAGCCCTAGCAGACTAATACAGATTTGGGTAGAGAGACAGATTCTCGATGCGAGCAAGGGCAGTGACGTTGAAGACGACGGGTTTCCACGGAGGCATGAAAAACTGGGGACACTGATACCACCGGCTTACTGCAGCTAGAGATGGGGCTGAGGGGCTGCGCTAACCGACGTGGCCGGGAGAGAATGGGGCGCAAACCCGGCAGCGTGGCCAGACTCCTAGCTTCACCTTCCCGGGGCCTCTGCATCCTCCTCTGTCATGTGGGGGCTGGGCCAGGTCTTGCTCATTTCCTCCCAGCTCTACCAACTGACAGCCAAGCCCCACGCTGAGCTCCCGCCCAGGTGTCCCCGGTGCCCACTGGGCACCTGGGGCAGAGGACTTCAGCCAGCAGACTCGCCCCGGACGGCTTCCTACCTGCAGACGGCGAGCACCTGCCGGGGAGCGTGTGCCCAACGGCGCCTGACGGAGAAGCTCTGCTCTGAAGCCCACGTAAAGGGAACGGCAACAATGATATCTTCCTTGTTATTTCCCGGACTAGTCCCCTTCCCCCGGGAGGGCGATTTAATGAGTATGGATTTGGGGGAGCTTTGCTGTGGCCTTTGGAGAACGCGGCTGACAGTCACGATAAGAAGGGAAAACTCAGACAAGTGAGAATTAATGAAATCCCAGCAAAAACTAGCTATTAAAGGAAGGGGGGGAGCTCTGGGGAGGGGATACGCGGCAAATCTGGAGACACCTCCGTCGGGGGCCCCGGAGGGGATGCGCGCCAGGCTGTGCGAGCACGCCCGGAAAGGGGCCAAATCCTTAACCCCGAGCACCTGCGGACGGAGCAGATAAACGGCCACAACTTTCGGAAGAGCCATGAATGGATGCCACGGATGCCTGAAAATCAGTAAGTAGACCCTCCAACAGTAGGAATAGTGGGAATAACAGCAGCAGCAATTTTAACAATTAGAGCTCTTAATCTCTGCCAGGCACTGATCCACCAAGTTCACGTGTGTGAACTCGCCGACTTCTCGCAGAAGTCCGACCAGGTGAACTGTGAAATACCGTTATCGCTCTTTTGTCAGACGCGGCACTTCACGACAGGGAGTGGTGGCTGTCTTGCCCAAAGTCCCACAGCTAATAAGGAAAAATGCCCTGCTAGGTGTGAGCAGGGTGTGTCGAAAGACCAGGGTCTTTCCTGCTCTGGCTGCCCTGAGCCTCCGTATTTCCCGGAGCCCACTGTGCGAGAGACGGGAAAGCGGCTCATTGTATAGGTGGGGAAACTGAGGCTCGAAAGTCTAGTCAGAGTACTGTCTTCTTTGCCACTTCGGTGTCTCACCCTCGCTGTCTACCGGGCGCGCTCCGACTCACCTGCCGAGATGCTGCCCAGACCCTACCTGGTCTGAGAACCTTCCACGCCCACCTCTCCGGGCACCTGCTGAACTAACATGTGTCCTCATTAGAGTGTCTGTCGTAGGCAGTATTTCCTTTTCTTGCCCAGCATTCTTGAGTATTACATAAAGGAAGAATAAATGAAAAATACCCATGCTCCCATAAACTAGATTTTTTATGTTTGTTAAAATGTTGCCACAGCAATCACAGGTCTTTTTTTAAAAAAACAAAAGAACTTCCACAGAAACAGAAACGGAGGCATCATTTTGGAAGAAAAGAAGTGTTAACACATCACAGATGAAGTTGAACTATTTCAGCTACAGCCTAGTTTTCCTTCTTCTCTTCTGGCATGAGTCTGTCGAGCACCCTGAGGATCTTTTTTTAAACCTACATATATCTATTTACAATGTGTGTGTGTGTGTGTGTAAAATATAAGCAACATTCCCCCCCCCCAAAAAAAAAACCCAAGAAACATAGTATACAGTTGAACAAACAAATGATAACCGCTGGTGGAAAAAAAATGCAACATTGCAATCCCCAGGGTCTGGCTCCCTGCGCTCTCCCCGAGCATAACCCTCTCCGTGAAGCGCCTGTAGAACCTGAGACGATACAATTCAGCTTTCCTTGATGCTGAACTTTGCGTGGAATCATTCAGTGGGACACACACACAAAGATACGTACACCTCAAATTATGTATCCATTTTTCAGGCAACGGGCATTTGGTATGTTCCTGATGTGCAGCAACTGTAAGAACCATGTTGCTATGAATGTTCTTGCATGTGTCTCTTCGCATGTGCACACTGTGCGGGTTTTCTGAAAGCACATGCCTGCTGGAAGAATCTCTAGGGAAGTGGGTCTGTGCAACTCCAGTTCTACTGGATAACGCTACCTTGTTTCCTAAGGGCCTGCACTCCTCACTGTCATATCAAATGGTGTTAAATATCAAAAGTAGGCGTTGAAGGAATAAATGGGTTTTCAAAGAGGCGAAATGAGGAATACAGGGAGGGGAGTGCATTACCTACCGAGTCTTGCAAGCATCTGTCTACTGAAGTACCTGTCTCCCACATAGAGACTCTGGACCCGGGAAACAGCTGAAATCAGCCGCCCTGGAGGGTTGCAGGGGACTCGTCTCGCCTGTCCAGCTCTCGGCCTGGACAGCATCTGCTGACAAAGCAGAAGGATAGATGTTAGCAGTGATTCGGACTTTATCTCCTGACTGCTTCATTACATTGTCCCCGCAGCGGCCCTGACAAGCCATCATGGGAGGCAGTGCAGAACCCTGCGCGCAGCCAGAGCGGCCCTGGGTGGCCCTGCCTCAGTTTTCCTTCTGCTTTTCTGGGACTCCTGGGGACCCGAACTTACCGTTGTGAGCCAGTCCCAGTGTCCCCTTGGGGGTTGCTCTGACGCAGACCCCTTCCACCTTTATCCACAATATCCCCGGCGGACCCCTTGGGGGTCTCTCTGAATAACGAGGAAGCCCCTTCATTATTCTGCCCAATATGTCAGCGAGGGCTGTTTACAAATCCGAGGATTCTCTTGCCAAATGTACAGCCTGTTCCCCAGGCTTTCATGTTATAATGAAATGAAGAGCAAGCAAGACATCTTAATATCCTATTCTGCTAGAAAATGAGATTTTTTTCCCTCCCTCTCTCTTAATAGATAAGTTAATATCATCAAACATTATGAAAAGACCCTTTATGAAAACATCCCTCTTGCCAAAAAAAAAGTTTATTATAAAACTAGAGAAATTTGTTTCAACTTGTTAAAAAAGCCCTATTCTCAGCCCTGAATTCGGTTCCCATCTTTTCCCCCTTCAATTAATTTCACACTAATCCATTTCTTTATCAGGCGTTGGAGTGAATGCGTGTGGAGTGAGTGATGAAGAGGAGGGGGCCGTGGAGGTGTTTGGCGCTGTAATTTCATCCTTGAATTTTGTGATTACTAACAGGACAACTTTTTTAATTTGCTCTTTTGTCCGGATTCCCTGGCTGGCAATCTGCTCGGTGAGCTCGGCTTTTTAATCAATCACCTAGATAATCAAATGTCGCTGGCTATCTGCTCCGTGTAATTACTTTTGCAATTAAAAATCAACCTCAAGTTGCCTCATCTAATTAGAGGGATGGGCAGATTTTCATCTAGATTGATTTTTTAATAAATATTGACTTAAAATGCCATAATCTCATCATATTCTTTCATTTTCTTTGTACCAAAAATCAAACAAATGGAAGAATTAGCAAGCAGAAGGAATCGTGGGCCTTCAAAAGCTTCTGCTGGTTCAGACACACACAACTGTGCGGGTCCCAGCTTATCTTGCCTGCTAACAACACTCAATAGCCTCCACCTTTTATTGGAAAAAAGAACAAAGCAATTCAACGATTATATTTCACACTAACATTGCTGCAAGCCCACAATTCCAAGAGCTTCGCATTTCGTTTCTTGTGCTGCCGGGGACAATGATTTCTGTGAATGCTCTTATGGCTTGTAAAACCACCCCATGCACGCTAAAGAATCTTTAGCATTAGCAGAAAATATATATGCGCTTCACCCTGGAAGGATCATCGCTGCGCGTTTTCTTAAACACACAAAAATTATCCACAGGCGGATGCTCTTCTCGTCTTTGCTGTCTTGTACCTTTCATGTATTGTCATTAAAACATTGTCGGTAATACAGTCCGTTGCTTTTGGGTTGTAGTGGCTGATGTTGAACACAGAAAATCCACAATCCGGTAAGGGATTACCCACAGGAAAATAACACACTTTTCTCAGAGAACAATTGCCGCACAATAAAATGCCATGGTATCTTGTGTGCCTGTCTCAAAAAAAAAAAAAAAGAATTGTGTCGGTGACCCCGACAGGATTCCATTTAAGCCTCAGCTGATGGGGATGATGATGAAGAAGTAATAACGCTTCCAGCATCCCTGCTTTATCCCTGAGCAGTGGAGGCACTTCTGACTCGTGTTCGCGTGAGGCAGGAATAGTGAATTGCCTACAGCTGACTGCACAATTCACTATAAGAACAGAAAAAAGAAAAAGAAGCCATAACCCAGGCAAGTCAAACTTTTGGCTCTTGTTGGTAGCAAAACAAACAGAGGTGTAGGGACAGACCCAAACAAAACAGCCAAGGTCAGCGAGGAAAAAGAGCAGGGATTCCAACCCAGGCCTCCCTGCACGAGGCAGGGACGTTCCCACGGAAGTGGAAGTATCATCTATGATTTCAGCTACTACCTCCATAGCATCCGAGTCATCAGTTCCCGAAAGGACAGCCCGAGGGCTGTTAGCCCCATAAAACATTGTTCCAAAACAGAGGGCTTTGTGGTCAAACCACTTTCAAAACCACGAGATTCTGGGAAGAAGTAATAAATACGCCTGATCCTAGAAAGTCTCCGAGAAGCCCTGCAACAAAGACGTCTGTGTGGCTCAGAGTTTATAAAATTTATTTTCCATAAAAATTGTTCTGTCTGTGTGTCTATCCATCTGTCTATCATTTATTTAGCAGGTATCATGTAGAAACACTTTCTGGGTACATACTCTGGAAGACACTGGTATTTACACAACAAAAAGAATCTCGTTTTTCTGCACTGCCAGTCTCTCTGGGGAACAGACTTTGTCTCTAGATGTGCGGCTGATCACCCGTCCTCAGCCTCAGGTCATGTCTCTCGCACACCTGAGTATGCTGTGGCCACCTCCAGTGACCCACTGAAAATGAGGAAGGAGGTGGGGCCTGGGCTTGTGGTCGGGAGGCGTTGTCCCCAGTTCTCGCTGGAGGGAAATTCTGCACATGTACGCTCCAGTATCATCCGGCCTCGTGCAGGTGAAAAAGCTGCCTGCGTGCCCACTGCTAGGGGCAGAAAGGACAAGACCCTACCGAAAGTCTGAGAAAATTAGCAGGCAGAGAAAAGGGGAAGGGTGAGATGAGACTAGCTGATATTCGTGGAATATTTAGTGCATTGGCGGCAATGGGCTAAATGTTCCACCTGCCTTGTTTTCTTCATTTAGTCACAACTCCATGAAGCAGGCACTGCTTGTATTATTATCCTGTTCATTATACAGGTGAGGAAACTGAGCACTCAAAAGCGAAGTGCGTGTGAAAGGTCACAGAGCTGGGAACTGGCAGAGTTCAACTCCAGACCCAGCTCTGAAAGGCATCAAATACTGTGGGCTCTGAACCACTTCTTCTAGGAGGAATCCTGGGATGAGAGGTGGGGGCTGCTGACGTGTGGAAGACAGAGTGTGTTATGGAAGGAACATTGTTGGTGGGGGAGGTATAGCGGTTGTCTGCTGCCCCAATAATGTGATGATACCACATTATTGAATTCGGAATTTAGTGGCTTAGGCAATAAGCGTGTATCTAGCCCCTGAGTCTGCAGGTTGACTGGGAGGTTCCCCTGGGCTTGGCTGGCCCGACTCATGAGCCTGTGGTTAGCCATGGTTGGCTGGGGGCTCGGCTGCCTGGGATGGCTCTGTCCCGTGTCCCAGGCTTAGCTGGCTCTTGTTGGTCTAGGCAGGCCTTGGCTTGGACAACGGGCCAACATGGCTCTGCTCCCTGAGCTTCATCTTCCAACAGGCTGGCCTGGGCACGTCCTCACGGGGAAGGCAGAGGAACGAGAGAGGAAGCAGAAACGCACCGGCCCACATCAAGCCTCTGCTCACCTCATCCTTGCTAACAGCTTGTTGACTGAAGCAAGTCACGTGACGTAACCCTGAGCCCTGACTCCCAGTTTCCACAGCAGGCCCCCTCGGGAGCCAGAGTGCAGTTTCAGAGACGCACAGAGTCCAGGGCCCCAGCTCGGCTGCCAGCGGGACCCCTGAACACGCGAAGTTGAGTTCCGTCAGCATAAGCACACTTCGGTTCATAGACAGATTACATCCAAATATTCCTTAATTCAACATGGAAACGTGCCCTTACTATTTTTCTTAAAATGTGGTCTGCTTTTGGTCTGGATTTTGTTTTTACACTTTTTGTTAGCCTCAAGTTTTCAGAGTGTATTTCCTCTATTCTGAGAAAACGCCACTAATCAGCAGTACAAACATGAGGACAAATGAACATATTTAGTTGGTAATGATGCTGGGCAACAATAGGGAGTGGTGGAGACTGTGGCAAACTGAAAGGTACCAAGTGCATCTGAATAATTCACCTGCTTCTTCCCCACAGCCACCTCTGGCTGGATGGGAACATGAGTGCCATCTGCCGTGGCTTTATTTTCAAAAGAAGCTCTAAATCTGGATTTCGATGTGAACCCTTGGATGGTGGCTCTCTGCTAAAGAAAGGAACATGCAGGTCAAAGGAATCGTATCTGTGGGCCGGCGCAGCCCATAGGTCACTATTTATAATCTTGGTCTAGGCCAATGATTGCTTGTCTGGGGGGAAACTGAGGCCCAGAGATAAGGAGGGACTTGCTGGAGGTCACAAAGTGTTCCTCTCAGAGCTTAGACTAGAGTCAGGCTCCTTCGTGTGCCTCATGGGCTGGCCTTCAGTGCCTCCTCTGCCTTCGGTTCTGGCGGCTCTGTCCTCTCCTTCAGCCAAGCATCCCACAGACCAGCCCCATGGGCCCTACTTCTTCAGGCTTTGGCCAGACTGTTCTCTCTGCCTGGAATGCCCTTCCAGGTCCAGGTCAAACGCTGGCCCCTCTTGCAGCCCACACCACCCCCTCAGACAAACCCGATTACTCTCACGTGTCTGTGTGATAGCGTGTTCCCTCTGGGCTTCCGTTTCTGTCAATTACTCATCAATGCTGGTCTGAGCCCCTTGAGGGGAAGCACCCTGGGATTTCAGCTGGGGGCTCCTAGTGCAGCACGGGGTGCAGAATAAGCGCTCAGCAGATGTTTGTGGGATAAGTAGAGACCCAGTGGATGGATCATGGGAAGGAAGAACACAAGCCTTGGTCACCCAGCCTGCTTTCTCCACCACGCACCTTCTCGTTAGGGGTTTTGCAAAAGAGAGAAGTTGATGTAGGAACGAGAGGCAACGGGGTAGAGAGACTGAGTGAGTGCTGGCTCTGTCATTCACGAGCTGCATGATCCTGGGCGAGAAGACGTTGAACTTTGGCACCCAAGTGTTCTTGTCTGTGAAATGGGTTCACAACAGCACCAAGCTCCGGCAGACAGCACTGGCCTCGGGGGACAACACTCGTAAAGCAGTGGGCACAGTGCCCCTCGGAGAGCAGGTGCTCACCAAACCCTCGCTGACAGTATTATTTAAGGGAGAATCTGCCAGTCTCGCTTCTCGCTCTCCTTCAGCGACTCCCAGCCTTCTCCGTGTCTCCCCCCCCACCCGCCCCAAAGATCACAAAACAAAACACCACCAGCAGACCTGTTTTCAGAAGCCAGTCGGACTGTGCTGGGAACCCAGGGCCTGGGGGCTGCAGCCCAGCCCTGAGTCCTCTGCCTCGCCCCCTCCACCCCTGCCATGAGGCGGGGCTCCCTGGGAAGTGGGCAGCCTCTCCACAGAGGACACACAGAGGAACGCAGCTGTGACTTGCTCCACCAGGCTTTTCCCGCGTAAGCCTCAGCGAGCACGTCCCGGGAGTGCGTGAACTCAGTATCAGCCCCGGCCCGGGGATTAGCCGGCAGAAGGGGCAGCAGAAGTGGGGACCTTTATACATTTTCGTATCTCTCCTCTCCAGGAAAACAAACAGCCTCTGCGAGGGAGTCTCGGTTGCCTGTTGCGGCAGCGCCTGCGGCCCCGTTGGCCCTCCTGCTGAGGAGGTGCCCCTGCAGACCTGGGCGTGGGAGCTCCGATGGGTCCACTTAGACAGCGTGCTCTCTTCCCAAATTTGATCACGGGTCTTTACTAATCACCATCATCCCAATTATTATTATTATTATTATTATTCCTATTTCAACATTATATTTCAGAAGGCAATCCCCCTCGCTGAATTTACGACCAAATAAATGGGCTTGATAAAGGAGAATAGCTTCGCCTTTTTCAGTCTAATATTTTAGTAGCATTTGCATTTGGAGGAGGATTTGTGGCGAGCTGGAGGATTAAATCCCATGAAATCATTATACAAATTTCAAAATGTCAAGTACTCTGACAGAGATTATGATTTTTATCTCCTTATTTTGACAGGAAACCGTGTGTGGCCACCTCTGTCTTAGAACAAGCGAGGAAGGGAGGCCAGGGGAGACCAAATAAAGATAGAGAGCTTGTGTCCTGATCAGCCGCCTTTTCATTCTGCTCGCTTGTATGACAGAGCGTAATAGACATTTTCCTTTGCACAAAATAATAAGAGCGGTACTTATCGCCCGGTGCCTCCAGCCAGTGGCGAAAGGAAATTAGAAAAGTCCAATGAAGCTGAGAAGTAATTAATCATCATACAGTGGGGCCTGTCAAATCAGAAGGGTCCTTCCAGCTGATAATGCTCCCCAACTCAATTTAGACTGATAGAAATTAGAATACTTTTTTCCTCTGGCAAAAACGAAAAGGCCGGAGTTAGCACAAACGTGCCCAACTGTTGGCTTGCCTGACGGCCTGACCCATTTACAGCCAGGTCTGCAGCGAGCTTAACTCAAGCCAGAATTGAAGCACCGTGATTTACACCTCCGGGCACAGGGAAATCATAAGTCTACTGTTTTAAGACTTTCTCCCCTCCCCACCCTTTCTTCTCCCCTCCACCCCAACCCTATAGTCTTTGCTCTGTAAGAAAAATTAAAGTTTGCTTCTATTGATCAGGGTAGCTGATCTCCCCACAGAGCCGTGGGGAGAAAAGCATTTACCAAGGTTTGTAATGAGTCTGGATTCTTTGGAGATCAAGTGAAATAAATAAAGTGGGTACAGCGGGAGCCACTGAGGGCTTCTGGCAAAGACGAGTAGGGTGAGGAGCTGCTTTCAGGGATTCTTGGGGTCTGGGGGGCAGGGGAAGAGGCACCGCTTCATGGAAAGACACCTGCCTGTTGGAACAGCCTGCACCACTTACACCGTAATCCACGCCCCGCCCCACACACCCCGATTCTCATCTCACCCTGCTCTTAAAGGGCAAAGCAATCCTCCTATTGCTTTCTCAAGATGCCCTTGACCCAAGGGCCTCAAACAGGCTAGGGCAAGGATCTTGAACTCAAATGTCCACCGGATCCAGGAAGGAAAGGAAATCAGGAAGCTGGCAGAGAGGGGACACTAGGGAGTTGGGAGGACTGCGGCTGCTTGGAGCTGGGTTGTCATCCCTGCAGGGCACAGCCTCTACCTGGCCCCTAGCAGTCCTTGTTGACGTACAATCCTCACGCTGTGTGGCCGACCTTCGGACTGGCCACAACAAGCCGAAGTCCAGAATCCACCTTAAAATCACCTAGTTTTTGAGTGTAGGCCCCTAACGAGTGGAATTGACGGAAATGGTGTGGGTGTCCGCCATTGCCTATTGTTTGTAGTTTTGGTTCACAGAGGGGTGCAGGCCCCCGGCAAACACCGAGTTCCAGACGGGGCTCTGGGTCTTACAGAGTCTGAACCCTGGCCCCACCATTGCGAGTCAGCAGCGCCGCCCCCCCCCCCCATTTAAAATATTGCCTGCAGAGAGGCCCTGCCATCCTCTGAAGGCTGAGTGATTGGTGGACGTAGGGTAGGAGAGGCCACGTCAGACGACACAGTCAGCCTTGGGGACGCGGGGCAGTAGTGTCCACTGCGTTCTTCCTTCATCCGTCCTTGGCGGGGAGGAAGGGCACCAGGTACCACTGTGGGGAATCCATCGCGTCAAGGGGCTCACAGCCTCATCACGCGGTGCTTGTCCAAGGCCCCATGGGGAGTGCAACTCCTCCAGAGACCCCTGGGAATTCCATGGACACGAGCTCACCGCTTCCTGTACGAAACACCAGGACGAGAGCAGTAACAGCGCTGGCCAAGGCTTAGCGTGTGCTGGGTGCTGAGCCCTGCTCTGAGTCCTTCGTACAGCGTACGCCGCTCAGGTGTGCCTCACAGCGCTAACCATGGGGTGGCTGTTAGTGTCCCCATTTTACTGGTGAGAAAACTGAGGCACAGAGAGGTTATGTGAATTGCCTAAGGTCACACAGCCGGACCCGTACCAGCAGAGGTCAAGGCTGGGCAGTCTGTCTCTGTGTCTGTGTTCTTCACCAGCTTTACTATTTCTTGATACATAAACTTGAGACGCTTACATCAAAAAATGCGCCCAATCTGCTCGACTTTCATGTCGTTATCTGCAAGTGGGTGAGGGAAAGGAAAGGAGGCAGGGAAGGGGAGGTAGGGGAGGAGACATGGAGGGAGGGCGAAGGAGGGCAGAGGAGACCCAGAGAAGAATAATGAGCCGGAGGGAGCAGCCAGCCTGCCTGAAAACCAACCGCGCTCCCACTTCTGCTGAAGTGTACACCTCTCCTGGCTTATTTACAGACTGGGTGTTAGATCCTCGTAAACGGGAGGATTTTAAAAAGGTCCTCAGGATAGCAGAGCCAAGCTAAGCAAACGGTTGGTGTACACAGTTGAGGCGAGATGAAAGGCCCCCGCCGTCCCGGACCACTCAGGCCCCTTATCTGCCCCTGGCCCTCTGCGGGGCTGAACAAGCCCGAGTGGGCGGTGCTGGCGGAAAGTTCAAAGCCATTTTATGAACAGATAATGCAATCAGAAGTTTGTCTCTCTGTTGAAATATTTAGGAGAACAAGATATCGCTTTGACCCACCTACACCTGGGACCTTTCTAAATGCTGTTAAAATGTGTTTTAAGCTTGTTTGTAGTCTTAATCTTTAATGGGCTTCTGCATTTTTCAAAGGGCAGCATTTGGCACAACAAAACTGAGCGAGAGAGAGAGCGAGAGAGAGAGAATTCTCCCCCATCAAGAGAGGTATGTTTAGTAACCTTAGCTGTTTTCCCCATGCATTCTGGAAATCAAAAGGAAGGGAGTATGGCCTGGTCTTCTCCTCAGCGTGGTGCAGTGTGTTTTCAAGCCTCCTTTCTTCAACTCAAAGTGCTGAGATACAGAGCTGAGGCCACCACCTGACTCTCACAGGGCTGCCCAGCAGCCAGAGCTGGACTTGAGACCATCCTCACAGGAGACGGGCAATCCAGACAAGAAGCTTTAAGTTTGTGGCTAACTTGTGTTTGTTCACAGGGTCCTGGTGTTTGAAACCATATAGAACTCATTTGCAGAGTGTAGGGGTGGCTGTAGAAGATATTAATCCAGTCGTTTAAAGAACAGAGTTCAGCTCTGGCTGGTGTAGCTCAGTGGTTGAGCACCAGCCTGTGAATCAAGGGGTCACCAGTTCGATTCCCAGTCCAGGCACATGCCTGGGTTGCAGGCCAGGTCCCCAGTAGTGGGCGTGTGAGAGGCAACCACAAATGGATGTTTTCCTCCCTCTCTTTCTCCTTCCCATCCCCTCTCTAAAAAATAAATAAATAAAATCTTTATTAAAAAAGAAGAGAGTTCCAGGCACTCCAACACTTAAGTAAATATGGAGTATCTTGACCCCTACTTCCCCCCAAGCCGGCCTGCCCTGAGGGGCTCACTTATGCTTCTCACAGTCTTGCTGGGCTGCACAGTGGAGATAATGTCATCTCCCTACCAGCGTTGTCATGAGCTCTACGGATGCCAGAATGTGCTTTGCCAAGTACCACGTGGACATCTTATAGGGAAAGTAAAATGCATAATAAAAAAATTTTTAAAGGTATCTTCTTCCTCTTTCTCCTCTTCTTTCTCCTCCTCCTCCTCCTCTTTCTCCTCCTCCTCCTCATCTTCATCATCCATATCATTATCATCAGGATGACTCATAGGCACCCCTCCCAAATACAGCTCCTTCCAGGTGGCTGACAGGAAGGAAGGCTCAGTTTTAGCCTTTCAAGGCTGGTGAAGAGGTCCGTGGTCTCCAGGGATGCTCTTCAGGGAACAGGCTGGAAGTGGGGGCGGAGAACCCCAACTGTCTGCAGTTGGCTCTGTGGAGACCCCTGTTGCCTGGGCAGTAACTTCTTCTATCACAGGGATGAACCAATGGCCGGCTGTCCTCTCCCCAAACCATGAGCCAAAACAAGAGCCCCATCTTTGACTTTCACCTTCCCCTACTGAGTCTAGACCCAGAGCAGGTGTGAAGTGATTAGGGAAGACAGCAAGCACAATTCAAGATGGCAGCCCCAGCCCAGCTGCCGCCCGTCTCTCCACGAGGTGGCGATACCAGCAAGGCAGTTATGGATCCCAGGCTGCGGCCCATCCCCATTGTCCGCACTGCTGATGCTTCTCCGGGGCTACCGTGTGAGAGCTGGGATGCTCCCAGATCCTGCTCACTCGTCTGCCCCATGGGGACACTCGCGTCCGAACCACCTCAAGCTCTGCTGTGCGCAACAGTCAGAACAACCGCCACTCCCACGAATAGTTTCCTGTGTGCCAGGTGCTGTCATAAGCGACGAGACTTTGTGCCATTCCATCGCAACTTCGTTCATAAGTAGATAGCTGCCAATTAAAACGGCTACCTGATGCCATTACGTTCCCAACCGTTGACAATTACAAATGTCTGGCAGCATCACTCATGGACGAGAGTGCAAAATTGTGCAACCTTGTTGGGAGAGGGTTTGGCAATATTCAATAACACAGAGAAGTGCGCACCCTGTGAGCCAGCCAGTCCCTCTGAGTGATACATGGAGAGAGACCCTCATGCCTGCGCCCTGGGGGACACGGGTGAGGGTTTTCACAAACTGTTGCTACAAGAGCAAGAAAGTTGGAAAGACGGCAAATCTTCATGCTCAAGTGAAATAGTCTGCGGCAATGAAGACGACTGCTTAGCGCCGAGCAGCCAACGTGGACAGAGAAAGCATGGGGTGGGAGAACATTAAACACGTCGAGTAGGGGGACGGATACAAGTAGTTCAAGGATAAAGAAACAGCTGGAAACGAGCTTCCTGTTCAGAGCTGCCACTCTGGGGGAGGAAGCAGTGGGGAGAGTGTGATATGAGAGAGAGGCATCGGGTCCTTCTACTTATTGGCAATATTTTATCTCTTAAGCTGGGTGAGTGTTTATTATGTGATTTTTAGTACTTTGGGTCATGTCTTAAATATTTCACGATTCATCGGTAAAAATAAATGAACTTCAAGAAAGTTAAAATAAGCAAGTGAAATTGAATTCCGACTTCTTGGAAGGCAGAGCCTGCTGGGAGGGAGCCCTCCGGAGCTGCAGGGGCAGCCTGCTGCGGACAACGGGCCCTCTGGTCCCCTGCAGGCCAAGCCCCTGGGACAGGGAGGCTGGCTGGCTTGAGGTCCAGCCGTAGCCTCAGCAGAGCACCCTGCTCTCAGCCCACAGGCTCTGGCATGAATTCCTGGGTCCAGATGATGGGACAAGAGCAGATGGGAGTGGGAAGCTCCAGGACCGACCGCAGGTTGGGGACAGGGAAAGAGTGGATTTCTACATTTAATGAAAGGCGACTCTGGAAGAGTAATAAACACGTGGACATGCAGGCAGGCATGTTTGGGGTGTGTACGTGTGTGCGTTTCAATCCACACTCTGGGGCTCTTGCTCTGGTCCAATTCTTTTGTGAGATCAGGTAATATTTTTGAAAAACAGCATTACAAAAGGTTAAATGTAGAACAGATGTAAGTTATAAAATACAAGCTGATCAAAGCTGAGATTTTGAGACAGATATGTTAGCAAATGATGATAAATCCGTCCCAGTAGGTCTGTAAGCAGCAGACAAATGCAAACACGGACGAGCGAAAGTCAAGGGTTGAGCTGGGGGAAGGGGGAAAAGAGTGAAAACAAATGTTGGCGTTAATTCCGGTGAACTCACGCAGAACGTCAATGCATCTGCACCGAGGCCGGACACACAGAAGGGACACCATCTACTCCATTTTCTCGAAGGGAATAATCAAATTCCTGGGTTTTGAATAATCCAATTATGATCCCGACCCCAGCGTCCTGGCCATCTCTCCGTCTTCCCATCCCCTGCTCGGCACTTCAGCCCTTTTCAAGCAACAGATGCTGGGTTCTGGTTTAAAGCTTTTAAACATCGGCTTTTGAGTTTGGGCATTTAAACTTCTCATTAAAAAGCCAGATAATTTATAGTCACATCATTAAACCGCTTCCTTAGCCTACCATGATAAACTTATCATTTGCGGGGAGATTTCAACAAAACATTACGGCTCCTTTCTGGGAAGGCAGCAGGGAAGCAAAATTAAATAAATCAACCCTCTCTGTGTCAATAAATGAAGCCCATGAGAAGTAAACTATTTACTGAGGCTTAAGTGAAACAGAAAACATTTAAAGATCAAGAAAAAAGGAGGTAATTGTTCAGGCTGTCAGCAGGGGACCGCTGTGATAATTTGATCTGAACTCTGCTAACAAATGACCGAGCTGTTCTTCCAACTTTAGTATCTGTTTATGCTCCTGCAAATTGAAACCCCACCGCTCAGCTGCACGGAACAGGGCCCGTACAATAGCCTATCAGCCCGCCGATTAGTTCAAGGTGGCGATGGATTAGCTGTCCATCCCCGGCCTCCAAGCCCTCCAGAATATTTTGTCTTTCCCTGCTGGGGTAAAAGGGTGCAGACATATGTAACTAATAAAGAAACAGGCTTCTATGGACTGGAGGTTGAATGGAAGGAATGCAGAACAAAACTATAAAATAATAATACACAAAGGGGCAGTGAGGGCCGGGGAAATCAATACCTCCTCTGCTTATCCAGGAGGGGCTGTAGCCCAGGCCTCCCCGCCAGTTTTTAAAATGGAAAGTGGGCCTGTTGCACGCGTGATCTCCCAGCACACGGCTCGGACCGGGCGTGCTGACGACGTTCGGGACTGACGAGAGATCAAAAGCCTGATGAATGAGCGGGAAGGGAATGTTTGACCCGCTAAGCCATATTCTACAAGAATCCCAGGCTTTTAAAGTAATAAGCAGGGCCATAAATTACAATGTCTCGGGTAGATTCTGATGTATTCTGATGCACATGAATGTTATTTGTATGTAATATTTTTAGAGAGATTCATGAGCACTTGGATGCAGAAGAATTTGTTTTCCATTAGAATTCTGCATCAAGGGTCCACATTTGGAGGGAAGCAACTTGTCTTCCTGGGGTTTCGGAAGCTGAAAGGGAGGCTTCGGTGAAAAATATGATTTTTTATTGATTTTTTTTTTTAGAGAGAGAAGAAGTGAGAGAGAAAGAGAGAAACACCGATTTGTGGTTCCGCCCACCCATTCAGGCCATTTATTGGTGGATTGTTGTAGGCACCGGGGATGGAACCCACAACCTTGGCGCATTGGGACAATGCTGCAACCAACTGAGCTACCCAGCCAGGGCCGAAAAATAGGTTTTAAATAAATGGGAGAAAATTCAGAATGACCCCAGACACCTATATACTGCTTCCTAGGGTGAAAAGTGAGTCGAGTTTAGAAAGGAAACTTCATGATTGAATGACAAAGACAAGATGCGTGAATGAACATAGTGGTATCACATAGGGTTTAGAATATGGGCCCTGGATGTGATGCTGTTCTTTACTGTTTTGAGCTGCGTGGTCTCAGCCAGCTCACTTGGCCCCTTCCAATCTCCGTGTCCTTGCGTGTGAATAATAATAGTGATCCCAGCCCCCGGGGTCACAGAAATGCCGATGCGGCAGGAGGAGGTGCAGATGAACACACGGCAGGTGTTCAGTAAATGTAAGGAACGTTTGGTTGACGTGGTTACTGTAACTACCCATGAAAGCCTGGAGGGGTGTGTAGATGGAAGGATGGAGAGGAAGTTTTGGTTACTCTACCAAAAAAAGCTCTGCCGAGAAATCAAAAAGCCTGTGGAAACAATGGCTCAGGGCAAAGGAAGCCAACGCAAAAGTTTCCTACCAATTGGGTCTTTTTTTTTTTTTCCCCTTTCTTTTGTGCATCTGCTGTTTTCCAAACTTGCAAACCCTTTGCCCCAACCTACTCGGAAGCATCGCTGCCAAACTTTCCAGCAGAGGGCACTGGCCCCATTGAGAGTGGGGGAGACCACTTTGAAAAATGGCTCCTTCACTGTCCCCAGGAAAGCACTCCCGAGAGCCACCAAGGCTGAAACATTTATTTCTGTCCCGGCCAATCTGCCGTCCAACCCAAAGCATCTCAAGATGGCCAGTGTTTCCTCGGCCAGGATGTTGCCAGATGAAACAATTCCTCAGTCAGACCCCAAATAACTCCAAAAGCTGTGTGATGAGAACGGTGAGGCAGAAGTTTTCTCCCTTCCGTGAGCCCAGAGGATCCCAACCAAGGGTGATTTTGTTTCCCCCTTGGGGGACAGTTGGTAATGTCTGGAGACAGTTTTGACTGTCGCACTGGGGAGCGGAAAGGGCTGCTGTTGGTGTCTAGTGGGTACAGGACAGGGACGCTGCTGAATGTCCTAGGGGATGTGTGGGACAGGCCTTCACAACAAGGAATTGTCAGGCCACAAATATCAATAGTACCAAAGCTGAGACACTCCGATCTAGACGTGGGCACCACACTGGTTTTTCCACTTGGCTCGGCTACGTGTCCCTGCCAGCGATGTGACATTATTGGGTCCCAGTCTCAGCATTTTAAAGCAAAAACAGAACAGTGAGCGAAAGCTGCTCCTGGCCAGCTAAGCTTGGGTCGGGAAGGAGAGAAAACAGGTGCTGAGTGTCTAGTCCTGGCCTCCAGAGAAACCAGCGCAACAGGGGGACTGTCATGATCTTTTTTATCTTCCCAAAGTGAAAAAAAAGCTAACGGCCAGAGACTGGACCCTCACAGCTGCACCTGGGGTCTCTGAGGGAGGCCGAGTCCACTTCACTTACCTGGAGGTGGTAGATGGATGGATTCAGGGGCAGGGGAGGCCGGAGCAGAGCCAGTCTGGATCTGAGTTTAAGTCCTGGCCTGGACCCTTCACCATGCTGTCACTCTGAGCAACTTAATCTCTCTTGCAGCTCAGGTTCTTATCAGCAAACCAAGGTTAACGTCATCCACTTTGCAGCCCCGTGCCGACGGTTAAGAGAACTAATGTATTCAAAGTGAGCTGGTCCTGACTTCGAGAATGAAATGCACGCATCAAAGTGCCCGATGTTACAGGAAGCTCCAACGTTAACCACCACTTTGGGACCTCACCAGGTAGCCTGATCCGCACAGATGACTCCCCTTTCTACAATTATCCCCATTTTACAGATGGGGAAACTGAGCGTCGAAGGTAGGGGTTGAACGGTGGCAGTTTGATGCTGGAGCCCACACTCTTGACCCTCGCTTTACCCCACTTGCCACATGCAAAGAGGTCAGGGCCAGGAAAAATGAGGTCATTTAGGCAACCCTCCTAATGCCTCAGATGGACAGCCGGGTCCCGTAGGGACCGAGCGGTTTGCTTGCGATTAAGCTGGCACGAAAATGTGGGCGTGGGGGAGGGTCCTGACTCCCATTTCTTCCAACAAAGAACAGCTCTGAATTTTTTCTTTCTTTCTTTTTTTTTTTTTTTCAAAATCAGATACCATTTTCCCAGCTCAGGGTAAACACAGGACAAATCACTTAGTATGTGTATCTTAATAACTCAACTTGACGGAGATGAATGAATTCACATTCAGTCACCATATAAGCCTATTAAATATTCCGGGAGGCTGCGGTATACATTTTAATGGATGTTGAAACACTGAGCGTGTGTGTTTATGGCTCTTTTAATCTTGCCAGTTTTGCTAATATGATTAGTTCGGGAACCATTTCACATTGAGACTTCGATGTCAAAATAGAAACACAGATGTTTCTAGAACATTTTGCACCTAGGTTTTTTTTTTTTTTTTTTTTTTTAAATGGAATATTTGGTTCTCACCTATGAGCTCAGTTAGGAAAGAAAAACACGAATGGCTGAAATCACAATGTCAGCGCCCCCGAGGGAGCCAGGGGTGGAAGTCTACCTTTACTCACTGTGAAAAGTCCAGCTTCATGGTTACTAATTGGGCAACCTCCCTTTGGGGGGACCCCAGGCCTTCATAGACCGATTTCCCTGGCTGCACCTGGGTTCCCAGGCACAGGCCCCCAATGCTGCCTCCTCAGAGCCTGCACCCGCGATTTCCTGGCCCGTCCACGGCACCATGGCGAGCCGCGGCCAAATGAGGACTCAGTGTCTGGGAAAAAGATTGAGCATGGCTGAGTGCCACAGCGAGGGTTGTTTGTCCTGGGAATGGAAGGAGGAAATTGTCAGGGGAAGTGAAATAGGAAACGAAGAGATCAAAGGCAGGAGGAAATGGGATTGAATTGAGCCCTTGTTGGATTCCACTTTGTGCTCGTGGTAACCCACGTGAGGCACACAGATTAGCCCTGGGGCAGCTGGGCTGGGAGAAACACTTCCCCACGGGTGCATCCTGGCGAGGGGCTCCGTATCCCGCCCTCCAGATGGACTGGGGTACAGAGCTGAGGCTAGCTGCACCTATTTCCCACAGAGAGCCCCGTGTGGAGGGTCCCCAGCAAACCCCCAAATGCTGATTTAACCCCCAACGCTGTTAAACTCAGGGATGTGACACGTGTACAGAACCTGAGCCCCGACTATCTCCCCCAGAAGGAAGTGAGGCCTCGCCCAGACCCCCATTTTCCTATGACACGCAGAGGGAAACGGGGTTTCCAAAAGGCGGAGTTAACAACAGGGGTTGGGGGCCCAGGAGGTCGTGGGGTTACGAGCCTCAGGAAAACACGCTGTTGCAATAATCCTTCGTCCGGGCCTGAAGCTCTGCTCATCCCAGAGCTTAACGAGCACCCAGGGGCACCTGTCTGCTGCCCCTCTTAGTGTCCCTATCCCCACTCTCCAGTTGGAGCTTTGGTCCCCCAGCCCAGGGGACACGAGTCTTTCAATGAGAGATATTTATTGATCACCCAGAGGGAGATGGCAGGGGGACAGAAGGGGACAGAACAGACTAAAATTCCGCTCTCATGGAGCAGATGTTCCAGGGGACAGCAGGCTATCAGATAAGAGCAACAGGTTACAAGATGTGGAATGTTCGACAGCAATAAGGGCTCGGGAGAAAATTAAACCAGGGGAGTGAGCGAAGGGGTGTTTTAGAAAAGGGGTCCAGCGAGGCCTCCCTGGGAAGGTGACAGGTGAGCAAAGCCCTAAGGAGGGCAGTTAAGGAGCCTGGGGGACGCCTGGGGGCAAACTCCTTCCCTGCCCTTCTCTCCTTACAGTGAGCTCACATCCGAAGCCTTCTTGGGTTTGAAAGGGGTTCTGCTTCTAGCAAATAGAGAAGCAGGTAAGGCAGAAACAAAGGATAAAAGGCTTTCTGCTGCTGCCTGTCTCCCAAAGGCCCCCTGAGATGCTAAAGATGGGACTCTTGGCCCCATCTCCAAACACCAAAAGCAGACCAGCCCGCGCTCCAGAGAACCCTGCCACTGCGTCTCCTACCCTGCGCCTGTCCCTCAGGAAGTGTGGGCGGGGCTAGGGCACCCAGTGTGGGGCTGCCCCGGGCCATCCTGGGGTTGGAGATGGCGTTGGTCCCTCCGTCTCCACCTCCCGCCACATCTCTGTAGACCCTGGGGGGTTGGCGAGACTTGGAGCCCCGGCTGGGAGTAGGGTTGTACCAAATTGTGGAGAAACCGCAATAGGCAGGAGCCAGGGTGGAAGAACGGGGACAGGAGAGCCACCATTCTGGGGGAACTTGCGCACAGAGAACATAAAGAGTGACGCTCTGGGTTAGCAATGGCTACGGTCTCCACCCTAGAGACTCAAACAGCTACTTTCAGACCCCCTGCAGCACCGCACATGTAAGCGCGTGTGAGGGTCTGTGGCAATTGAGAAGCGTGCGCGCATGCGTACAGACGCACAGGATCCTAGAGATCTGAGTCATCGCCACAAGCCCGTCGGGATTAGTTCAGTCTCCACGATAGCACCGGGGCCTGCAAGCCACCGGGGCTTGAGCCAACGGGGCTTGAACCCTGCCACCTCTGGGTGGCTTGGTATCTGAATACCAGGTGAGGTTCAGACTTCGAGTGTCTCATGCCCCCATTCTTTGTCTGAGGACACTTTGACACTTGACCTTCTCAGTCATTTCTGCTTCTCTCTGGTAACCCAGGCTATTGCCTCCCATCCCTTAGGAGCTTGATTAGATTGCTCTGTCTCTCAGCCCTCGCCCCAGGAGCTGGCTCCTTGGGGTGGATTCCGGCACCCAGTGCCTGTTCCTGCAGCATCACCTTGCTGCCTGGCAGGTGTGGTCTTCCCAGGTCTCAGGGTAGAATCAGTCCCACCATCACTCCTAAACCCTCCCCCACCCAGCGCGCGCACACGCACACCTTTCTATACCCAGTGCAGCAGACTTGGGGTAAACATCTGGGGTGACAGAAAAGAAGGAACGGCTGCAGGTTTGGACCACAGCTGTGGGAGTGACATCCTGCTCCGTGTTCCACGTGCCCAGGGCAGCAGTGCGATAGCTCAGCTCCCCTGGTACTGACCCCTTAGATGTGGTCACGTGATCCAGTTTGTTTTTTTCTAAGATGACATACACTGACCCATCACATAGCTCTCAGACCCTTGATGACAAATACTGGCACTCCGAATTAGATCTGGAGGGCAGTTTTCTTTTTCCCGAATATTTCACGGGGAGATGACATTTCAGAGAAGGTGCACAAAGACGCGTGAGAAATTTTGTCTCGTCAACAGCCTGGAGCAGTCCCCAGCGTCCCTTCACTGTCCGGCCTGGTTTGTGTCCCAGCCGGGTTGTGGGTGGAAGCGGGTGAGTGTGGGGAGGAGGAGAGACAAATCGGTGATAAAAATTCTACTTCAGAACATAAATCCTCTTTGTGAAGCAAGAGGACAGAGCGTTGATTTGACACAAGAATAACCTTCTTGGACTAGGAAACTTTTTCTAAGAAGCAATTAGCCTGATGGTTAACATTTAAAGACAATGGCATCTATTGCCATAGTTAGGGCCTGAGGAGAATCTCAATGACTGCCCCCCCCCCCGCCCCGCCGCCCCCCAACAGAAGTGATTTGTTAGCAGGCACTCAAGATCGCTCGTGACAATTCGTGCCTGTCGAGTAATGTAAACTAATTATCTGCAGCACGGAAGCAGGCCCTGCACCTGCATGATAAATTGCAGAATATTGCATTATAAAAAGAAATATTAATTCACCTAACAGGACATTAAAATTGATGACAAACTTTTTCCTTTTTTAATTGTTTAATTTTTTAATTACCATTGTCTTGCAGCAGCAGACAGCACATACCTCAAGAGGCACCCGAATGTATTTGCCTGAATGCACATTCTTTGCGAGAAGAAAACATGGTTATTCAGAAAAAAGAGTGTCTATTAGTTCTTTATTTCACTTCATGGAAATTTATTTTCTCTCCCGGGAAATAAATGTGGCATGTTAGTATATTTCTTTTTAATCAGAGAAAGCCTCACATGTCTAATAAACTGCAGAAAGCGTACCCGTCAAGACCGACACTGAAATTCTAAGAATTGACATTCTGACCAGAGGGGTGCTCTTCACACTTTCTCTCAGTCACACACTGTGACTTGCCACCATCTTCTGTCCCTGAGCGCTTCAGATAAAACTGACAACTTGACGGAGAGATCCCTATCACTCAGTTCTCTCCGTAGGTATAGCAGAGAAGTGCCTAATTAAATTATTTTTTTTCTTTGCTGTTCCAAATGAAATTAGCAGTCTAGGTGGACCCAGAATGGGCGGATCTTACCACGAATGTCAGTCAAGCAAGTGGCTCTCACGTTGTTACTCTTAGATTGGGTTGGGGCGGGGTCGGGGGGTGAGACTTTCCAGGGCTCTGTGTTGTCAGTTCAAGGGCTGGGTCTTCATTCAAACTGCCAACCAACTCATCCCTGGATTTCTCTACAGTTACAACTGTGGCATCCCTAAACCTTTGGGGATTTGGGCATTAAGAGCTGTAGCCCCACATGAGTAAATGTGAACTGTCTGACCTTGCTCCCCCCCTCCTACCCATGGTTTACTGGACCACAGGTTCTGACCCAAAGACAATAAATCTATAGACAGTGACGAGAACTCTGCCTAAACCAGGGTGAGCTGTTTGAGCAGAGTCCTCCCTTGGGCATGTGGGCTGGTGTTGGGGACCACCCTGACTGGTTTCAGAAGCTGTAACTGCCTGTGGCTAAGGCTGAGTGAAAGACCTTGGGACCATAAGCCACTTAGGAGACAAAGCTTATCTTCCTTGTAGAGGCACCACCTCTGCCCCCTCTCACTTCACCCTGCTTGGCCCCAGGTGGATGACTAGTTAGCCAATGACAATAAGATTCCTCCAGGGAGGGATGACCTAAGATAGGCACAACCATAAAGGGGCCCTCAGGGAAGGACTTGGGGGCTATAGTAAAAGGGGGTGGTGGACTCTCACCCCTGCATAGCCTGAGTCCTCGTTCTATCTGTAAAAAGTCTCCTAATCTTTTGGCCGCGCATATTCCCCCATTTGACTTAAGGCTAAAACAATGCTAGAGGTGGGTGTGGCCCTGTGTTGGATAAGGCAGTTCCCCGGGGTGATCAGGCCTAAGAAAAAAATGCATAAAATCCTGTGAAACCTGCATTCTGCTAAGAATGCCCTCAGTTTTCTGATAAGGGTCCAAGCATGAAATGAGTTGGTTCCCCAAAGTTTTGTGGCCCTTTAGCTAACAGACCCTGATTCAGAATAAGCCCTTGTAGTTGTTTGTGTGCTATCTGTTGTTTGATCCTTGCTGCCTGACAGTGATTGATGAGCTTTACCTGTATTCCTGTGCAAATTAGACCCAATAAAAGCCCATGGAGGAACAGACTCCTTCTCCTTTGAGGGATCAGCCACTTTTGCTCCCCAAGCAGACCATGTCTTGGTAAACTTACTCTCATCTGTGGCGGATAGGGGGGCTCATAGGCTGGGAGGCTGAGTTCGGGCTGTGCAGACAGGTTGCATAGTACTGTGGACTGGGGGCTATGTTGAAGCAGACGGAAGTCAAGGACAGACAGAAATAGAGAAGGCAAGAAAGGCAGAGACAAGAAGCGACGTAGCCCATGGGTGACAGATGCATAGTACTGACCAGTCGGCCCCTGATAGTCCAAACAGGCTGTATTGTCCTTGGGTTCCAGGAGACCTCAGGCTCCTGTAACAGCCCCGTGGTTTTAGCTGCACTAGCTCGAGCACCTTTCTGTGCCTTGCTACCGAAGTCGCCAAGGTGAGTGCATCCTTGCGGGAAGCACAGTGGCAGATCCTTGATCCTCCTCCCACGCCCCTGGATCTTTGCACCCGCAGCTCTCTCTGCCTGGCACGATTTCCTCAGCCCTCCTTTGCTGGATCAGCAACTGCTGACCCTTGTTCTCTCTTACCCAGGGTCCCCTTCCTCCGGGAGCCTTTCTGGCCCCCCAGGAGCTCTTGCCTTTCTCCTGTTCCCACGGTCCCTCGGCCGTGGCCTTCACCTCCTCCTACAGTAATCAGCATCTCACCGGGCTGACCTGGAGCTCTGGAGATACATGGCCGTCACATCCACTCCTCATGGAAGAGCTGGGGCACCGGAAGGGCTCTGCACCTTTCCATGACAGAATGCGATAGCAGCTGCATCTCGGGCTGGTGCATGGTGCGGCGCACATTCTTCAGCTTGGTGCTCAAAACTCTTTAGAATCTTACCCCCATCACATTTTTCTGACCTATTTCTCACTACTGAGCCCCAGATTCTATTCGAGAGCCTACTTATGATGCACAAAATGCCTGGGTGCCAAGCTAGATGTTCGTCATTCTTAAAATCTATACAGTCATTTCCTCGCTTCAAGTCTTAGCATGATTTCTACCGTAAATGTCTCCTGTCATCCATCTCCAATTCTCAAAATTCTACTTTTCCCTCCGAATCTAGCTCAGACACAGTTTTCTTCCCAAGGTGGTCTCCTGTCAGCCCAGGTACCTTCTATCTCCAGCAGAAAGGGACAGTGCCTGTCTAGGATTCCGGTGGCACCTCACACACAGTCTTAAGGCAGCCGAAATAGTCTGACCCGGATCTTGCCTCATGCCCCTCGTTAAAATCATCTCCTTAAGAGCCAGAGCCGTGCCTCATCCCGGGCACCTGAATTCAATGAAGGATCTTTAACCATATAAAGCATCCTTGGGCTTGGAGAGAGCCTTAACCTTCCAGGGTATTTATTCATCTCATCAGAAAGAAGTAAATGATGATGAAATAACATACTGGAGATTAAGGGAAAATCCTACAAAATTAATGCCTGGGTGATCAGACTATTCTCGATCCACAGGGTAGAAGGGTAAGCCATACTTTATGAAGGACGAGTCTCAGACCACTCAAAAACTTTCCCTACTCTATTCGCAGGTCAGCTCAGTGAACTGGTTCATCTTAGAAAATATTTCAACAGATATTAGAACCCAAAAGGGAGCTCTTTTTTACTCGATTCACAGGGTCTCGATTATTTAACTAGCATGCCTTCTGGTCTAGCGTGTTTGTACTGTGGTTAAGAAGAACTGAGGCGGGAGGATTTTTTCCTAGTCAATTTGTTTATGCCTCAGCATTAGTGATGTCCCTTATGCCCCAAAGGGAGAATGGGTGTCATCTGCAACAGTAAACGAGGACAAAACAGAGCTGCAAAAACCTAGTCCTATGAAACACTTCTTGAACACTGACTATGTGCCAGCTATTATCCCAAGAGCTTTATCTATGTGGACCCACTTCGTCCTCAGAGCATCCGTGAGAAGCAGGAAGGGTCATGTTCCCTTTTTGTAGATGAGTAGAATGAGGTACAGAAAGGTTAAGGACTTGCTGTATACCAGACGATGGATTCATGATGGAGGTGGGACTTGAACCCCGGCTGGCTGGGCCCCTAAGCTCTTCTTCTCAACGGCTGTGCTCCACTTTACAGAGCTGCGCTGCCCGCTGCAGGGATTTTCAACTAAACCTTCATCTGCTAATCACTTATCTCTAGGCTTTGTGCTCTTGCAGTGTAAGAGTTTCGGAGGTATATTTCCTGTGTCTGTCCACTGGTGGAATAAAAACGAAATCAAGCAGGCCAAGGATATTTGACCTGTGGCCAATATAGGGTAGGATCTCAAAAGTCGATTCTCTTTCCCCAAATCATCATTTCCTCAGCAATATCCCCCCCCCCCAATTCAGTCACCAAGGCTCTACTATTCTAGCGAATCTGCATGTGCCAGATCCCACCCCCTGTGCTCTCAACCCTTCCTGGTCTTGCTCTGAGCCTCGGGAGGCTGACCTCTGAGGATGGCATCTCCCAGTCTCTCCCTTGACCTTGGCTTCTAGTTGGGTTGTGCTGACAGGAGGCATCAGCAGGATATGGAAGATGGAAGCAGGGAGAGGTCAGGACACTTATTTCCCTTCTTTCCAATGGGGACCCTATCGCCTGCCTCCCAAGCACGAGCTCGGGGACGTGGCTCCGGGAAAACCCTGCCTTCTCATCACCATTCAGTCCTCAGGTGCTCCCCAGAGTTGGGGGCTCCCCATCCCTCCGTGACTCCCCTAATCACGTGCATATCTGTCACGAACCACTTCAGTAACTTGTTTCCAGTTCAAAATTTTCGAGCGTATCATCTATGCCTCTTAAAACGATCTTCTTGATTTTGCCTTCTCCAAGGACTATTCATGAATATTTACCTAATTTTTTCTTAAAATCAAGTTACTTCCTATTTAAATTAGTCTTCAAGTAAGCATTCAATCCCTACCATAAATTAAGAGCCATGTTCATGCACCCTAAATCAAGTACAACCATGAAAAGCAGGGCCAACACTTCAGTATCATTGAGCTCCAGCCAGCAGCTATCACCCACCCCCGCCCCCGCCCCGGGCTCTGAGCTTGAGTTCCCCTCACTCTGTTGGTAAAAACAGAGAAATCTAAGAGTTCAGAAGGGGTTAAGGACATCCTGCCACCAAACTGATGTGCCCTGGTTGGTACAACCTGAAGGCTCATGCGAGGGAGAATTGTTAAGAGAATCACTACCTTGTGGTATGAATCCATGTGATGTGATACCCCATCCAAAAGGTGATCTGTGTCACAGATTTTGGGTGACATTGCCCCTCAGCAGCCAGTAGCAAGTAACGACTTGACTCCGTTTATAGCCTCATGTATGTCTTCAACCTGCTGTTAGAAGACACTAGGAGAAGACACAAGCATAAGAAAGTGTACTATCCATGCACACGATGGCAGAAGTCATCAGCCCTCTCTCCGTAAGACCGGCCATGCTGACAGCGGTACCAAAGGCTTGCTTTTTGCTTCTGACAGAAGTGGGTCTTTCTTTCTCTGCTAATACTCTTCACAATACGAACTGGACAAACAGGAACAGGTGGGCAGGCTGAGTGTCAAGGTCAACAGGCATGCGTGCATAGGTTGTGTTTTCCCAAAGTTATACGTACACGAGGAAGTTCAACGTTCCCAAAGCAAACAGTCGAAGGTAGGCATGCAGCGATGCTTCCCACTGGCCGGTGACAATGACCTAAATAACATCACCACGTTTCTCTTTCACAGCGTGGGAGCCAGGAACTATTAATTCCTCCACATCAGAGCAAGGCCGTTCATCAGACACACACCTGCCTAGCCCGCGTTCCAGGTGGGCTGCAAACGCCCGTCCAAAGCACGTCCCAGGGCTTTGTTGCATTCCCCCAGCCCTGTTGCTCCCGCTGTGTTTTATTAGGCAAATATAAAATTAACAACACAGCAATAATTATTTCCTAAACTGGCTCCAACACAAATTTCCAATTTGAGGTCAGATGTATTGCCTAATAAAATTTTTACAGCTGTGGTCAAATTGTGGTAGTTAATTCCTGGAAAACACAATTCAGAATTCACCCGGGTTAGTTTTTAAGTCTTGATTCATCTTATAAAGACAAATGTGTATTAACTGCGGTTTCTACAAAAATGTCCAAATGGTAACATCCAATGTAATAGCTTGCATAATTCCAGCTAATTCTGTTAGAGGTGTTTGACCGACTTACACTTTCACTGAACCATACATCACAGCTTTAAGATCACTGGGTCTGGTCTTTCCAAATTGCCCTTTCTTGAACTGTGGAAGGATTGCTTAATGTTATGTAGCTAAACACGGAATCATGTCAAAGAGGAAAGAATAATTGGAATATTATCCATGAAGCAGGATTCGACTTACACTCCTATTGCTACCAGTCATTTGTTACTTCAAGACCTGCGGCTTAACTGCAGGCTCCGAACTGCTGTCCGGAACTGCAAAATTCACACCCGTGTACCTGCTAGAGGTCGTAACATTTCATTGGCCCAGGTGCATCCGAACCTTAACATTTCATTGGAAATACTGAAAAGTTAAAATTAGAGCTGAAGAATGGGCATGAAAGGCAAACACAGCACCAGCGATGGGCCAGGCTCTGTTCTGAGTGTCTTACGTATGCTAACATTTTAGTCCTTGCAAGTCCAGAGAGCTAGAGCGTTTATTATTACACCCATTTTACAGGTGAGAAAACAGAGGCACAGAGAGAGCAACAAATTCATCTCATACCACGCACGGGCATGACCGTGGCGGAGCTGGTATTCCAGTCCAGAGAATCTGACTCTGGAGCTTCCGCTCCTGACCACTTTGGAGTATCATGTAGGATATAGAATCGCCTTTAAAACATGATCGATACTCATCATGCATTAGGACCCTCTGTCTTTTTGACTATGTGGCAAAGCATCAGGAAAAAAAAGTGGACGCACGTGCAACATTTAGAGATATGAAAGACTGATAGGAGAACCGTGCTGGAGGTTCTAGATGTTGCTTTCTAAGTGTCAAAGACACGCCATTGCATCAACAGGGACAAAATGGGCAGACTTCTGGAAGTGACCACCTTCTGCAAGACAAATGCAGACCTACTTCCGGGTGAGGACCAGGCAGGCTCGGTCATGCTTTCTTTGATCTCTAAAAATTCTTTGTTCCCTGGCTGGGATCTTGGCACCTGGCTGCAGAGTGGTGGGAAGGGCCAAACTTTTGTACCTTGACAGGCCCGAGTTAATTCCTGTCCAGCCACTCCCTAGCTATGTGGCCCGGAGCAAAGAGCTTCACAGGGCTGTCCCTTCCTTTCCCCCATTTGTGACAGGGTAACACCTCTTTCTCATGCCCAGGCCGTTCACCCTACTGTGGACACACAGATCCCTCGGTCGGAGTTCTTGAGTTGCAAGCCGTGGAAACCAGCATTGCCTAACCTAAGCAAAATAATCAGTCGGAGAGGTATGGCGCCACCACCTCATGGAATAAAAAGCAAAAGAACCGTCTGGAGAAAGGACAGGAAGCAGAGACGCTCAGGGTCACAGCGACGACTAAGAGAGCTGAAGCAGGCCAAGGTCATGGTACATTGAACGTCGTCAGTCCAGCTCCATTCTTCCCCCTTCTGTCCCGGGCCGCTTCTCAGCAAATTCTTTGCCCATTCCAACGCACGCTGCGCCTGCTCCGCGCAAAGCACAATGCTCCGTGTAAAGAATGTGAAAAGGGATAACCCGGTCCCTGCCAAAAAGTCAGCAATGCCCTCACCCAGAGTATTATTTTATGTTGTTGAGAAATACCCAGATGAATCATTCATCTCCGAAATAAATGGCTCATGTCAAAACATTTGCTAATGCAGACAAAGCTGACTGAAATAAATGGTTGAATAACCCATTGTTTGGAAATCTCCAAGAGTAATATATATTACAATCAGATAAATCAAAATTACAAAGGATTTTCTGCTGCTTTTCAAAATGCTTGCCAGAAGTTGGTCAAATGACAGTATGAAGGGTAATCATTTTAACAAGTGGTTGCCGGTTACCTCTAGGGAAAGAAACTGGGGAGGCGGGGGAGGCGGGGGTGGGGATGGACAGGAGAGAGACCACTTTCCACGCTGTTATCTCCTGCAGGGTTTGAAGTTATAAAATGAAGGTATACGCTTATATTGTAATAGTTAAATAACTAGTTTAAATAAAAATACACTCGGGGCACTTGAGGTTGATTAAAAATAAAACAAACACCCAGCTTAAACCAGTAAGGTAGTTTAGGCTGGAAGGGGGGTATTTAGTGGCTCAGGGTGATAGGCAAGGGTGGACTCGGAGGTGAAGCCGGCTGGTGCATTTGCTCTTCGTCTCTCTACCTCCATCCCCACCTCTCCTCTCTGCGCCTCCCTTCCTGTGGCTGTGGCCATGAAGCTGGAACTTTCGATAATGGTGTTCCTAGCCTCACATCCTCATGGCCGTGCCCAGAAAGGAAAACATCCTCTCTCTCCTGTTTCAGTTGGGAAATCCCTAGGTTACAGCCATGGCTGGTATGGCTAAAGGCTGTTGGCCACCCTTGGACTAGGGTTGAAAGAGTATCATTAGCTCAGCTTGGGTGAGGCGCTCTCACCCTTTGGCCAATCGGTGAGGCAGAGAGGAGGCCCCGGTGGCTCTCATCTTGTCCGCACAGAGGGAGGAGGGAGGAGAGAGGTGGGGTAATGCCAGGGTAGCCATGGAGGGAGACACTGAGCAGCAGGGGGCCTTCCCAGTGCGGGTGCGCCCCTGAAATCTCTGAGCTGGCTCTCTGGACCCTGGCCCTTATTTCTCCCACACCCGAACTCCTGGCTCAGAGGACACCTGAGAAACCAGATCCTCAGTCTCGGGTGAGCTGTCTTATTTGAAAAAGAACTTGAGTGTCCAAGTCTTTCGTAGTAGGTCACAAAGTAAACATGAAATTACTGATGATCCTTGCTTCCCTTCTAAGGGCAGATCCCAACAGACGAAGGGCAGGGTTGTAAGCCCCTCGATGTCTGTCCATCTTTGCACTCCCCGTAGGTGGCGGTCATCACGTAACTACATATGTATTGAGCACCTACTATGTGCCAGGTACCGTGGGCATGGAGCCATGGGTAAGATACAGCTCAGACAGCACGTGTTCTAGCAGGGGAAGCAAACGTGTTCACGCGTATCTCCAACAATTCATATTACGACCGGGGCTTCCCAGAACCCGAAAGCCAGGCAGGAGGACAAAGAATTTCAGGTATGTGGAAGGCACTCTAGAGAGCGGGACCAAGGATGACCTCTCTGAGGAAGTGACATTTGCACAGAGACCTGAGTGGATGAGGGGTTTCCGGGCCGACTTAACAACGTAAACAACAGCCTTAAGGTGAAAACAGAGTTGACAGGTTTGAGGAGCACCAAGGAGGGCACTGCAGCCGGGGCAGAGGAAAAAGGGGGTGGGCGGAGGGGAGCAAAGAGGGAGAGGCTGCAGGAGCAGGTTGTGGGGCCAGGTGGCAGCCACCTGGCGGGCCACGAGAAGATCTGGAATATTCCTCTGCACGTGATAAGGCACCTTGCAGAGTTTCTGTTACGGGAGTGGCGTGGACTGACTGATGTTTTTAAAGTGCTCGGCCAGTGGTAGGCTCTCAATAAATATTTGTTAACAATTTAAAATACAAAAGACACTCAGACCCAAAAAAGAAAAGTTAATAGTCTCCTTGGCAGGAGAGGCACCGCGCTATCGGCTAATGATGGAAACAGACAGCCATCTGTCCGCTGACCACGTGACACCCAGGGCCACGCACAGGCAGGGACGCGCCTGCCCCTGCTCAGGTTGCAGGGGTCTCACCGGGCTGTCCTAGGCCAGCGCAGGCTGAGAGTTCGTTCAGAAGGTGCCCAGCCCCAGCCCCATCCTGACTTAGCACGCCCACCCACAACAAAGGAAGGAGAGTCTCAGGCCTACCCTCATCTTCCCAGGCCCATCCTAAGGGCTGAGCTTGCCCGCTGGGGGGCCAGGGGTGCTGGGGGGCCAGGGGTACAGGGTGCCCGGGGAACCTGGGAGCCCAGCTCTAGAGGAGAGGATATACTCTGTGGGAGATTTGATTTTTTTTTCTCTCTGTCTTCGACTTAAACATGAGCTTTTCTTGGGTGGTTAACAAAGAAAAATCATTTAACTTGCCCCTCAGGCCTGCGATGAAGGCCATTAGTGGGGGCCCCTGAGGAGCCCCTGATTCAAAGAGCTGGTGTCAAGGCCCTCGGTTACACCATGGGGCCACTCTCTGCTCCAGTGACCACCCCAGACTCACGGTGCCTCCTGCCACGGTCTCAGGAATCAGTGTCCTCTGGTTTTCCTGACCTCAGCAAAGTCATCTTTCCTGGCCGTTCCCACCCACATGGGGAAAGGTGGACTCTTCCCCTTTCTTCTGGGGACCCTGGAAGCGGGGTGGGAGGGAGAGACAGGACAGGCTGTGATAGCCCAGGCTCCCTCCCACAGAGCCAGGTAGGCCAAGGGGCTGGTCCTGTTCTCTCAGTCTTCCCGACCTTGGGCGAAGGGCGGAACAGCTGCCCAGGAGGCCATTCCAGGTTCGAAGCTCAAAGGTTTTCCTGGTTCCAGGGCGGTGGTAAAGCCTGGGACACTGCCAGCTCCACTCCCTGAAAAAGCTGCTGGGCCTCTGGAGCCCCCAGCTCAGCCTGCTGGCCTCCGAGACCGCCCAGTCCCCGGGCAGGCCTTTACCGTCGAAATGCCATTTCCACCCTGGCACTTCACTGCCGACACGCTGCTTAGATGGTCCTCCGTCTGAGGGTATTCTTAAACAACCCTGTGTGGCACTTCCCAGCGACTTTTCACGAGAGTCAGGAGACAGGGCCTTCAGACTCTGCAGTGAAGGCACATGTTAACCAGCCACAGCATCGGCAGCAGCAAAATACCGCGTGAGCCCTGGATGCAAATAGAGTCGTTAAAGGAAAAAAACAGTAAATCTGCGTTCCTGTTGTCGGTCATGTTTATTAAATTGGAAAAAGAGAAGTCTCCTCTCTCCCAGGCAGTATGAAAGTGTGTGTGTGTTTGGGGAGTGGGCAGGGGCTGTTGGGGGAGATGAATTTATTCTATGTTGGAAAAGCAGGCTAAAAACGCCATTAACAGCCCCGATTATGCATTCTGATGCAAAGGGCTTCCAGCCGACAGTGGTGGGGGCGGGGGGGGGGGGGGGGGGGGGGGGGGGGGGGGGCTCGAAGCCCAGCTCCCAGACCCCGGGCCGCAGCATTCCCTAACAACTTTATT